>JAOWBP010004220.1:18334411-18355960 GCA_028571105.1 Tragopan temminckii | reverse complement strand
GGAATGGTTCTCATCACTACGTATTACCATTGCCTCTGAGGGCTGGATGTGTGGTAACAGACGCAAGTTGGGAAATCTCAGGCCCATTAATTACCACACTTTCAGCCCCCACATCCTATAATCTCAAATGTCATGCTGGTATGCTCTCCTGGGGTTGTTTAAATTGTTGCAACAAATCCGTAAGTTCAGCAGCTGTGTATGGGATGCTGTTACATGTAGTGCAGTGTGGGCCCTGGGCCACTCTTCAGGTGCCAACCCTGCAGGTCTACCCTGGATTTTCTTGGTCTTTTGAGTTATTACTGGTCTTAATTCTAGAGGATCTGAGGTTCCCAGATCTTCTAGTTGGATTTTGCCTTTTTGTTCCTGAATTCAACTAGGATCCAAGGATCCTGATGATTCAAGTACTTTTCCCCTTCTAGTGGTATGGGTTTTAATTTCAAAGGAGAAGTTCCATTTGAAGGAGAGGCTGTTTGCCCTGTCAAAGATGTGATTTTATTTTTTAGTTGTCTAATATGGGCTTTTAAAAGCTCATTTTCATCTTTTAATTCTTCCTCAGGGGAAAGATATGAGTTAATAGTAGCAGCAGCCATGCCATAGCAGATGCTGCTATTACTCTTTCCTTAGCTGTCAAAAGATTTTGTCCTAAAATTTATTAAGAAATTCAGCCATTTATGAAGGGAATTTAGTAATGGGACCATTGTCCCTTACAGGTCCCCATTCTTCAATAATTCATGCAGAACTTAGCCATATGGAACCCAGAAATTCCAGAGTTTCTCCCAGGAGTTTCTCTGCAGGTGTATTAATGGTCCCAATGACCATCCAATACACCATTTAAAAAAATTTTTTTTAGATAATCCATCCTAAATAAAAACCAGCTGGTTCGTCAAGCGTAATGCTATAATGTGATGGAAAGTACACTGATAATAGCAGGGTGGGAAAGTCTTTAGCTACAGCAAGTGAGGACAAACCCAAATTCAGCAACTGCAGAAATGAAGGAAAAGAACTGCTTACCTTTGGAAGGCTTCAGATAGGCAGGAATCTTCCTCAAAATACTATTCCTTCCACTGCCAGCCCTTAAATGAGGTCTGCAGGGGGTGGATCCTGGCCCTACCCCTTTCATCACTTGGGTACATTGCATGCACCTGGGCTGGCCCTGCCTTGCACCAGGTGCTCAATCAGTGGAACAAGCCCTGACTCAGCATTTCTGCTACAGAAGCTCCTGACTGCAGGATGCTGAGTGTCTGATGTCCAAGGAGCAGCTCAGTTTTTTTTTATCTTGATCCTTACAAATCTGAAAGTCTTAAGAAAAACATGGGCCAATCCCATTGTTTTAATGTCAAGAAGTCATACAAATATAGTTTTCTTTTTTGCTTATTCCCTGAGATTAAGGAAGATTTTTCCCTTTGGAGTGGTAAAAGCACCGGCAAGGATTAAAAGCAGCCTGCTTAGCAGCAGCCTTGTTGTGTTTCTGCCAGCAGGGACTGAGCCCAGCTCTCTGGAGCTGAAGCCCTGAGCACCTGCCCAAATTAAAACCTAGAACCTGACAGTGTGGTTGCAGAAACCCAACTGGTCCCCACCACCCGTGGCAGTGGGGCCTCTCACCACAGGCCTCTTCCTCACTGTGCTCAGCACCGTGCCCTCCTGCTCCCCAAATCCCCACATGACAGAGCCCCAGTGCTGGGCCAAAATAAATGATCCGTACTGAGTAAAAGTCCTGCTGGCTGTAAGTAAACATTTACCATTTTAGCTTTAAATAATGCCAGGTTAAGATCACAGCCATTAATATTCACTCTAAGATTTTTCTGTCTGCAAAATAAAATGAATGTACAGGCAAGAACGGGGTCTGAACTTGTTTTATGAAACAGCTGTGTCCCTTGGCTGCAAGCTGGCTGCGTTCCTGCCATCACCGAGCCCTGGGTCTGCCCGGCCACCCCAGCATGGTGCTGCCTGGCCAGCAGCAGCCGAAGGGCATGAGATGCTCTCCTTTCACTTCTTTCTGTTGTGGTTGTAACAACCCTTACCTACACAGCCAGGGCTCAGATGCACCTTGTAATTCATGCACTTTTATCTTTTCCCCTATTTTTGTGCAGTTTGCCTGGGGCAGAGCCCTCGGCTGCAGTGCTGTGGATTCCAGGGTGAGACACAGCACTGCCAGGCTGTCCTGTGATGCAGAGCTACCGGCCAGGGAGAGGTTTGTGGGGACAGCTGGGGTTCTGTGGGTTGAGCAGAACGGCTTGCTGCCACCCACTGCCCTGGGACCCAGCCATGTTTGTTAGGGCAGCACTCCACCACGTGAAAACCTTGGTTTAAAAACCATTCTCCTCCTCTCACTGAATAAAGCTAAGATCTGTCCAAGGTTCAGCCAAAAAAAAGCAAGACATTGGGCATGAGTGTCCTGGACTCAGCCCTCCTGGGTGCCTGCCTTGGTGTGCACATCTTCATTGGCCCAGTCTGGAAATGAGAATGGGTATGTGTTCAGAAATACCCACCAGAGCAGTGACTTTGTGAGGAATGTCAAGCACTTTCTTCATATCCTTGTGAAAAAAAGGCTATTTCTCTATTTCGTTCTATTACTTCATGATACTCAGGGCCTACCAGATGTGACGTATGCAGGCAGCAGCGTACACAGGTTACCATCATCTGCTCACTGACATCCAGCCGCCCCTCACTGCACTGCTCGCAATTCTTCAGACCAAAAAACATGGGTGTTTTTTGACATGCATCACACCCACGCCATAGGTTCAAAATTGCTTGCAGGAACTTACACTTGCAGGTGTGAAACAGAGAGCAGAGGAATGGCTTGGGATGCTGCTGCCCAATCCCTTCCTAATGCCCCGCACACCTCCATCAGAGCACTCCAAACCCAAATCTGCCTCCTGGGAGCATCGTGTGCCGGGCAGCACTGCTGTGGGAATCCCAGCATGCAGAGCAGCAGGGAGGCAGCGCCGCTCCCCCCGCCCTCACCCGGCATTAATAGTATTAATTGCACATCTAGCACAAAGAGCAATTATCAAAACATTCTGCTAAGCATCTTATCCAATAGACTGTTTACTGGAAAACACTCAACTGTATCAAAGCCTTTACAGAAAGCTCTTAGAAATTAATAAAAACGTTTGATTAGCACTTTCATGGATGCACAGATTCTGTATATGGCTGTATTATGGTGCATTTAATTATATATAAAGGCAATTAATGTCACAAATGAAAACTAAGCTCTGATTCAGCCTAAATAATTGTCATTATCCATCACATAGCATGTCCAGGAAGCTTAACTCTGCAATAATATTTATGAACAATAAACATGGCATTAACTCACTCATAGAATTTGGGCAAGATTCAGTCTCTGTAATAAATGGCATAAAAAAACCAAAAAACACTCCGTTCCCTCAGGACTTTTTAGTGGGTCTTTTTCCTGGTACGTAACACAGTATTAGCGAGGAACATTATTCTCACGTGTGTGTGCTCAGGTGGGTAGCACCATGTTGCAGCTCACATGTACGCGCACATGGTCCCTTCTTACTCTGCATGCATGCTCCTCCAGCATCTGTCTGTCTGTACCTGTGCTGCACTATTCTGCTGTATGTCTTGCCATGCCCACTGGCACAAGATCATGGCTTCTGTGAAGGAAACTCCACCAGCTCTTCTTATCTAAATAAAGTCCTTCTTCCTCATGAAACTGCATGTTGCGATCAGCTGTCACATGCATGACACCGCCTGTGCCAGCAGCAGATGGGGACAGCAAGGCACACCACTACACCCGTGTGTAGGACTGCTAGAGATGCTCTGAAAACAAAGCTAACGCTGCACTGCTGCGAAGCACAGTCATTTGTAAAATACAGGTCTCAAATGGAGGTAAGGACTCAGTTTTGGTTTGAAAATGTGCTGTATGGGTGTAATAGCACGGTGTGACCGCTGGGATGGAAAAGCAGACACTGCAGCTTCACACCTTCACTGTGCCAGAGCCCCAGAGCTCTGCTCTCACCTCTGTGACTCCCTCCAGAGGTTGGATACAGAGAGGGAGAGGTGGCCCAGAAGCCAGCTAATACACTCACATTATTGAACACCGACATTCATGCATAAATGCTTGTTTTTCTAAATTGTATTTGCGTGTGCAACACAAATAGTTCTCTCTAGATGCAGATTCATGCATACATACATGGCTATCCATGTCCTTCATTAATAAATGTGGTACGTTAGAGTTGCACTTACTGCAGCCTGATGCTGGCTCTGCCCTTGTGTTTATGGTCTGTGCAGAGAAAACGGATAACACTGCAGAGCCACTCTGTTTTCATTATTTCTTGGGCTGATAATTCACTTCTTGCTAACAAAGCCTTTACTTTGATGGAATGTCATCTTTTGTCTGCTGCAATTCATGACTGCATCTGCGAATATTAGCACAGCCATGGAAGGCTGAGCAGCACCCCGGCCCCCAGGGCTGCCCATGCAGTCAGTCCAGCTCTGTCACTGAGGTCTTCATCGCCATGCACTGGGGCTGTCCCACAGCTGTCACAGTCTCTTTTGATGCTGATTAACTTCATCAGTATAATTGATCAAGTTGTCTAGAGAAAATGGGAGGCTAAATGCTCTGCAAAGCAATCGTCAGATGTCACCCAAAGCAGCTTCTGCAGGTGCTGTGCTGCAGTCTGAATGAGCTTCTTCTCACCTCTTGTCGCAATGCTTTCCCTTTCCCCCCAGCTCACTCAACAATTGCCCAGTAGATTGACTTTGATTACTTGTTGATTTAACTGCATTTCAGTGGCTGTTGGAAAGAATATCCTTGAATGTCACCAAGAAGACTCAAAAGCTGAAGGGAGCACTCGAGCTGCGAAACACAGAGAGGTGAGGTGGGCTCTCTGTGCGGCTGAGCATCAGCTTCCAGCAGTCAGTCTAGGTCCCAGCACTTAGCACTGCAATTTGCCTTTTCCTTCTTTCCCTCCCCAGTGTCCTCCCACTCTTCTCCCACGCCCCGGTTTCAGCTCACGCCCATGGCTGATGTGATGGGGTTGTGCTGGTGGCCCACACAGAGCCCCAAGGGGTTGGGATTCCAGCAATGTCACGAAATAAAGTGTAGTCACAAGGGGGGGGAGGGGGAGGGAACAACTGAAAAAATATATTTATTGGAGTAAATAAAAAAAAGTTAACCAAAACCCTTTATTGATACATTCTTGGATAATATCACAAGATCGAGAGAATGGAAAGGAAGGGAGGAGGTCGCGGCAAAGATTGGTTTCACTAAATTGGCACATAAGCAGCAAGATTAACGAAATTACTTATTACAAACAGTATAAAACATACATGCTTTGTAAGTCCTTACCACACTGGTCAGTCATGGTGGGGCATCAACAAAGAAAAACCTCAAGACATGTAAAAGCCATATTCTTCCTTCCAAATATCATAAGAATTATTGAAATTATTGCAAAATAGTCAGATACCTTAAATAAAATAACAAAATAGAACACAAATACAAATATCAAACATAAATTATTAACATGTACCATAAAATACATTACTGGCATGCATTCCAAATATCAAGACCTGTACTAAAACTCAGCAAAAATCCCATCTGCATCCTCCGCAGCCATCGACGTGGGGGGCTCACCTCGCCAGCACAGTTTTTGGTCTTTAAATTCTTTTTTTGTTTGTTTCGTTAAAAAAAATATATGGATTGCGGTGGTACAATAGCAATCATACAGGTCATGTACATAGGTCTTTTAGATCCTTAGATTTTTTTTTTGTTTTAATGTGCTAAGTCTCAGAGAATAGGGCCTCAATGAAACTGTGCATTCAAAAAAAAAACCAAAAAAAAAAACAGTGACCTCGAAACAACATGGATGGCAATATGCAAAAATCCTCACAAACTGTACAGAAAGTTCAAAAACTTGCAGTCTGGAAGTACATAGAAAGACAGAACAGCCCCTGTGAGTCCTCGCAGTGCCGGGGAGCGCTCCTCCGTGCCGTGGGCTCGGCAGCTCCGCGGCGGAGCAGGGCCAGGCTGTAGCCCCATGGCCGCACCTCTCCGCCCGGCCCACGCGGGCACACGGAGCGGCCGTGGGCAGCAGCTCCCGGCGCGGCCCGGCCTCTGCTGGCGGCGGGGCCGGCTGGAGGCCCGTGCCCGCAGCGCATGGAAGTCCTCTCCGTCCTCGCGCCCGTGGCGGAGCGGGCTAGATAACCAGGTTGTTATAACTGACGTACTTCTTTTTTGCAGCAGGGCCTGAAAGACAAGTGGGAGACAGTCAGCGGAGCGGTTGGCAAAGGCCTCTGTGAGGAGGCTCGTTGCTGTTCCGCCGGTCAGGAACGCGGAGCCAAGCAGAGCCACGGCAGCAGTGGTGTGCTCAGCACTGAGCCCCTGGGCTGTGCACCTGCTGAGATGCCCTAACTAGATCCCGTGACTTCAGGATTTTTTCCGACAGTGATGACATTCTCTCCAACTTCTTGCATCTCCTGGGCTAGGAGTTGGCTTTCTTGTGAGGGAAAAAAAAAAGTGATTCTTGTTCCAGATTTATGACTTCTGGGATTTTTTCAGTGTGGGGGTCAAGGCACCAGCTTTCGTAATTATGGCCTTCAAATTAAATCTGTTCGCACACATTAATTAGTAAAAGCAGCCAGTACCTATATTGTGAACAATACTACACATTTCTGTCAGTAAGTCGCAAATATTTGCAGCTAAATACTGAGCAAAATACGGTGCGGTACCCTGGCAGCACTGACAGCTTGGGGACTTGGATGGCACCTTCTCATCAGGCACGTTAACAAAAACATCACTGTTTATATGCAGATTCTGTAACGAGGATGTGACTACATGCCCTGAGCTGATGGGGTTTTGTACTGAACTGTGTTCAGTGACTGAAGAAAAGGTCTTCCTCCTCTTCTAAAGAACCTACTTTATAGCATTACTCTGAAACCCCACTTATCTGTTCTACCATGCTCTACACAACAGTCGGTGCTGTTTGCTCAGTCAAGGCCTGATCCTGCAAAATGCTGATCTTCAATTCCCATTAACTGCTCTGGGGCGTGAAGGTGTTCAACACATGGGAGGATGAAACTCATTATCCTGCAAGACTAGACCGCAAATATCCAATAAACTCTGGTATACTATTAAATGCTGAAGAGAGGTAAAATGCAATTGGAAAAAAAAATGTGTAATCAGGAAACGGGTTGCAAAGTAATTACATGTATTATTTTGTGATCTACTTCAGCTTTATCCATTACATGCTCCAATTTCAAATAGCAGCAGAGTTCCTATAATAGAGAACGAGATTTTGATACTCCCCATGGCTGGTTCATGCAACGTCACCCCTCCATCGCTTACAGGGCTTTCACTTTACCATCCAGCAACCCTGAAATTTTGCTTAATGAGTTTTCTTGTAAATTCTACCACAGCATCTCATCTCTCAATTTCAATGTGACAGTGAACCACCAGTGCCAAGTGAAGTCAACTAAGAAATACTTTGATAGCGTGTACTCCTGTCACCGCTCTGTGAAAAGATGAGCCCCATGCATCTCAGTCCTAGACAATAAAATTATTTCTGGAACTGCCCTGTTTCAACAGAAAAATGTACATGATAAAAGTATCACCCGTAATTCAGATAAAGTGATCAATAAAAGCTTCATGGTAATTCTAGGAGAGCAAAGATGATCTTCCCTGGTTCTTAAGACTGTTCTTAAGACTGAAGAGATCACATCTCTCGTTACACAGCTGCTGCATTTCACAGCTGCTCCTGCACTGGCGCCAGGAACTCAGAGCCCAGCCGAAGCCTTCCAGAGAAGCTCGGATATGAAGACATCAGGAGAGCGACGGTCTGCCTCGATAATGAGTGTCAGCTCTTCATTATCATTGGGCAATTAGCACCAGGTACAGATTTGATTTTTCTCAAAGAAATTAATTTACATGAAGATGAGGAATGCTAATGAAACATCAGCATTACCAGGACTCACCATGCTTTAATCCGTGATACACAAGCATGCCCTGTTCTTTAACTGGGGAACAGATACAGATCTCATTCACCATGCTGCTGTTCGTGTTAATAGACAATGGCTTTCTAACAATGAAAACAGATTACATATACAAGATCACAAGTTACATATACATAGTAATTAATATGCATATAATTATGTCAACCTCAGCTGGCCACTGACTTGGCTATGCTGGAGGTGAGCCAGTAGCTGTGCTACGCAGAATGCGCAGTGCTGGATGGTACCTCCAGTGCAGAGACACACACCAACTGCAGCCCATTTCCTGAGGTCAGAGCTCAGAAATAAACAAATTAGCCAGGTGAGCAACGTGGGCTGCTAGCTATTCTTAAATACGGGCTGCCCTGAGGAAAGGAAACATTCTGGACACAGATTGAGTGCTTATTTGCAAATATACTTCCTCTTGAAGTATTTGTAACTTGTAATTTGTTTTCAGAAAAGATGACCTCCTGTTACAAGAAGTTACGTGTTGCTGTTGGTTACAAGGGTCTTCTTTCTCTAATTGTGGTAAATAGCAACAATGTTAGCAGGGGAAGAATACAACACCATCTACACAGACAGAACAGCTAAACTGCAAACAGTCTCCAGGCTGTGGCCCCGACATAGGTAAGCACCTCACGTAAACGTTCACGCTTGTCAAGCACTGCACAGCACAGCACAGCACAGGGTTCTTCAGCTCCCACTATATTATGCCTTAACTTTCCTCCACTTAAACGAAAATTGTTTGATCCACGTTACGTTGGCAACCACTGGAGGCTGTCACACTTCCAAAAGGATGTGAAGATTTGCTCCAGGGATGCACAGAATGCTGGACGTGCCATGACACATTACTGTGACAGAAGGAAGGGGCAGTTCTACGAACGTTACACTTATTCTCAATATGAAAGTAATCAGAAACTTTCAATGAGCAAGAAGTCAAGAGCAACACTTTCCAATAAGGTCTGAAATGGAACTGACACACGATTTGCTAGCAGCTGGACTGCTGGGAGCACAGAAGGACATCTCAGTCACCAGTAAGCCCAGGCACTTCATGGCATGCCATGGCACTGATTTTAAGGATGAAACTGCATTCAAGATACCAATAAGTGATGCTTGCAGATGAGCTAACATATTAAATTACAGTTGTTATGTACTGGTTGTTGGTATCTTGTATGCAATAGCCTTTCCCATTCTCCAGGAGCAGATCCCCACCCTCTTCACATGCAGGCACTCACTTCAAGCTGCCCTCACACTGCCTGCAGCTGAGCAACCCAGTGGGAAGAACATGCTCACACTCACTGCAGCTTATGGAAATGAAGACGGCCTGTCTATCTGCACATGGAAAATAAGCACTATTTATTCAAAACACAAGAATTTATCAGAACTCTTCCTTTCTCAGCTACTGTCCAGCCTCCCCAACGGGTTGGGGGGCAGTGATAGTCTAGACCCATCCCCTGCCATAAGTGGATGACAGAAATTGAAGTGACTATCTCCTGTGCCAACAACATATTAAAAACAAATACATAGAAGGAAAAATCCTCTTTGGATGTATGTTTCATCACTTGACTGGTTTTCATTATCTTGAGCACAGGCCACAAAGAAAGAAGCTCCCAGAGCATCCAAAAGCAAGGCAGATCTGTCAATACTTGCTCATAGTGAGATTTAATCACTTTCACTTCAATTTTATGCACATTTGTTAACTCTTCCAAGCTTAAAGAGGAGAGATTTACAGTGCAAAGATGAATTTTATTGCAGCCTATGGGCATCTCAGGCTATTAAAGATATGAAACATTGTCTTAGTATTTCCAGCACTGAGCAAGAGCTGACATTGTGATGGCTACAAGCTTGGATCTGCTCTGATTTCCTTTGCAGTCACTGTGGCAGATCATGCTTACTTCTCTTTTTATATTTTCTTAATTGTTGCCTGGAAACTGGTACCATCCATGCCAGGTAAAGCAGCAGCTGGTTATTAAACTCCACTTCTGGCTCATCCAACAGAGAAGTGGACACATGTGGCCCCTCCTATGGCTCAATGCTGAAAAGCAGAGCTGTGCACATGCTGCCTTTAGCCGGGCAATACATGAGCAGGAACTGAGAGCAACAGCCCTGAGTACTTTCACATACTCACCACAAACCTGACAAAACTTACATTTAATATCTGAATGTACATAAATTGTTACATCACGTTTTCACATCTCTCCCGTTCTGTTCACTACCATCGTGTTGGCAATGTATCCATAACAGAGATACCTACCATTCTACAATACATTCCTGTGCTCAATGCCATTGTTTGTGGGCCGTTGTCTCTGAACTGCAGCCCGAACTGCCTGACTTTTACAAGATTATTCAGAACCTCATGTTTTAATAATAGGATACAAATATATTAAATTACAAATATAACATGAGTTAAAAGAGTGTTGCTCCATAATTGCTTTACAGCCTTCTCATAAATTACATCGTGTTTAGCTGTCACACGTCCTTGTCACTCTCAGCAAAGCAGCAACAATTAGCAGTTCAGCGCTGAACACAACCATAAATATCAGTGCTGTTTGAGTCGCTGAGAGGTTTGTCAGCAGATCAAGAATTACAACAGGGAGTGAGAAGTTGCTAAAGAGATTGTTTCTTTTTCCCAGTCTCTAACTTACCCAGTACCTAAAGGCCTGATGGCAGCCTGGTGACAAGTACAAAGGTGACAAGGGCTGACTGTGCTGCCCAGCAAGGAGATAACCCCATGCCACACGGCACTGCCACCCCCCAGCCCTCCAGCTCCTGACAGGAGACCACCACCCAGCCCACACTCAGCCCTGCTATACCTGATGTACCTAACAGGCCAGTGAGAAGATAGAGTCCTGCTTGGATAATAAATACCATGGGAATGGGTTCTTTCTGTTTGTGTGACTTTATCAGCCACCTGTCCTCCAGGAAAGCTCCTGAAGCATGGTGGAGAAGTGCTTCTGTTAAATACGTGGCAAAACATTATAGTCTGCAAAGCGCTCAGCTGAGCATTTGAATAACTTTCAGTTCTACTTAAAAGCCTTGCTGAATTGCAGTATACTTGACAGCAGCACACTAAGAAGAATGCAAGTTTTTATTTATTTTCTAATATATGCAGGATATATATCTATTCTGATGAGCACGGCCCTCCAGATTCTGCACGTTATGCAGAACTCCCAGCAAGGGCTGCTTGGATAGTAAATGCACTTTGGAAATTAATAGAAGAACAATTATGTAATAGAACTGTATAGATTTATACAGTCATCATGTATTTCTTCAGCTGCTCTTGTGACATGCTGTGCATTACAGCATGTATTACTAATATACAACTTGTAATCTCCATGAGATGCTGGAAAATCAAAACCAGAATGAAAGTGGGTGGTGTCAATTATATTTTAAGTTTGCCTTTACTTTTTTTTTGTTGGTTTTCTTTTTTAAATTCCTTAGTAAGATTTTATCCCTCTGCTTTGCTTTTGGGGACTGGTTTTCTTCCTTCTTTTGGCCAGAAATGGGAGGGATGCCACCATGCAGTTCTGTAAGCAAGCAGGGCAGGATCTGCCCAGAGATGCTGCACACAGAGCAGGGCAGCTCTGCCCCTGCAGGATCCAGAATCCCCAGAAACTCCACTTCATCCCCATCTCTTTGGGATAAATGCAAACTTCCAGTACAAGATCACTTCAGTTCTGTTGGATATCATTCATTGGGAACACTGCTGATTTCATACAGCCCTCATGCAGCTGCCTCACCCTCTTGTAATTTAAGCTAAGGAACTCTTAGGAAACACAAAGTCAGACATTAATGAAGGATGTGCTGAGTGTGACAGCAGCAGTAAAAATACATGGAGTGGCAGCCAGAGAGAGAGGCCTGGGGCTGGCTGATCCTCCAGAAGAGCAGGCATCTCTGAACAGTGTAATTAGTTCATTAAATGCCATCAGAGAGGACGGAGGGATGGATGATGGCCTCAGGATGCTGAGATGAGGGCCCGCAGGTGCTGTCCAGCAGGCAGTGAGCCTGGCTTCCATTTCACTTTCACCAGCTCCAAACCCAAATGTGTTTTTTAAGTGTGACAATCGGTACATTTTATGTGAATCATTATCAGAGGCACAAGACCCTACACTGTCACTGCAAATAGGATCAAATTAAGCAGCCGCAGACACGGAGCACAAAGCTGAGAAGGAGCTGAAATGGCAGAAATGGAAATAGAGCCAAGTTGCTTAGCAACCGTCCCCTCTTCCCCTGGATTGTGTGGGCCCTGAGACACCCGCACTGCCAGCAGCTGTTGCTTGTAACGTAAAGGAGCGTGCCCATATTGCCGTATGCCAAGCAGCACTGCGCTGTGCCGCACGACTAACGTGTTCCATGCATGGCAGGGCCTGCTCAGCACAGCCAGAGGGCCCTGCAATGTCATGGCCGTTTGTTCTCCTAAAAGCAGGACAGCTCACCTTGCTAGGGTGGTCTTCTCCAGAGAAAAGTCACTGGGAATGCGGAACAAGGAAGGCTCTTCATCTGCACCAATTCCTTCTCCAGCACCAAACTGAAACCCTCACTCGCACTGTACTGATGCTTCAGAAACCTCAGCCTGGGCACGCAGGGCCATTTCTGAAGGAACACACCGAAGTTTGCATATCTCTGTTCCCATCTATGGGCGAAAGGATTCCATTTAGGAGATCATCAGATTGTTGCAGAGGCTGCATTTTCTTCATTTACTTTGCTAACAAATAGTTTCCTGGATGGATGCATCTTTGGAGGCATTCATCTCAGAACCTTCTGTAAAGATAACACTAAAATCCATTTGTGTGCTGGAGTGATGCTTGCCTTTGCAGCCTGAGTGGCCAGCATTGAGTGCAGCCCTGGGGAGGAGCTCAGCTGGAGGGCAGCCCTGACGGGACGCTTCTGCCTGGGCTCTGGTCCTCTCTTTTAAGGATTTAGAGTTTTGTTCAATGCTAATCTCTTCTCAAGTTTTATTCATTTGATTGGAAGTGCTGCAGGGTGCCAGGAGGTAATGGTAATAAATAATAAATAATAAATTTCACTAGGTGTTAGGAAAAGCTTTAAAGTCTGCCAAAGGTAATTTAAATATTTCCATCGGATGCTCTTTGAAAGATGAGTTTTGCTAACAAACACTTTCCGGTGCCATTATGGTATTTGATTTGGCTCTGCTGAGGTTCATTAGGTTGGAAGACGCATGCAAAACAAGGCTGGAAAAACTGCCCTCCTCAGCCCTGCCTGCACACTGCAGAGGAGGCAGGGCTGTCTGCAGCAGGTTGGCACACAGAGGAGGTGTTCCTGCTGCTTCACATAGAAAGTGTTATCTGTGAGACTCCTGCTAGCAGGGAGAGAGAAAACACATTTATGTAGTTGGGAAGATGGAAGTCTTGCCTTTTTCTCATATATCCATATAGAGCAAACAGCTTGTGAAAGAAAATCAACCCAAGCCCACATGTACAAAAACTGTGTAAAAACATGCAATAAAGTTTCTGAAACAAAATTCTTTAAATTAATTATGAGTAGCTGATAGGTGACAATAATAGAACTGCTGCTCCTGAAGCCACTCACTGTGTCCTTCAGGACGTTGAAGATCACCATGTGGGTACCTGCAGACACATTCATCTCAGACCAACATGCCAGGGCTGGTCTGAGTGCTTTGAGCAGAACCCAGCTGGGTGAGAAATATAAGAGTGAGATCACCGTCTCTTGGGAAGCAAAAGTAAGTAGCTTTTTAAGTATCCCACAGTTGAAATTCAGTCACCTGTTGTTGCTAGGAATACATGTGAGCATGGAGTTCAGTACTGAGAGCTCACCTGATGGGATGGGAGGTGCTGAAAAAAATCCTAACTTTGCCTGAAATCACCACAAGTCAGATTGGACAATGTCAACAAATTTTACCTTGTGTAACCATGTAGCACAGTACTAATGAGGTGTCACAAAAACACCAAATGCTTCAACAACAAGCAACAGGAACGCCACCAAACAAGCCTCCCCCACAGTAATTCAGAAGGACAAGGCCAGCTCTCTTCTGGCTCAGCTCAGCAGCTCCAGCAGGATGCTGGAAGCCAGACATCCAGCCAGCCCACCCAGCTGCATCACCACTGCCACTCCAGTCTTACTTCCAATCTGCACAATGGTGGCAATGTTTATAAGCTCCTATGTCCAAAGGAAATCACAAGGTGAACGCTAATGCCCAGGAATGATGGATAAGTGATTAATGTCAGCAGAGCACAATCAGAAGAATAGCCTAGGCAATCTTGCACTTCAGTGCTGTTTTACATACATTTGATAAAGTGGATTCACCTGGTTCACCTCCGCTGCTTTCAGAATGCAATTAATAATGAAACAATTACTTCCAATTATTAGAATAATTACACTTATGCATATGCATACAAACGTAATATACACAGCAGGGTTGGGTAAATGCTGCGTGCATATTTCTATATGAAGAATGTTCACACATTCCTGTTTACACAAATTTATTCCACATCTAAATGTGTCGCATTCTAACCAGGGCTACATTTTTCCTTCAAGGCTTTTTTCTTATTAGCCCTTTCAGAAATGGATATTTACCCTGTGTATTATACAGCCCCTAGGCAAACTCAGACTGCATGGCTGGCGGAGTGGATTATGTAGCTACACTTGAAGAGAGCCTTGTGCCCAGGGGACTGGCAAAATATTGTACTGAGTACTGCCAGGGCCATAAGTAACAATTACAAATATCCACTATAATGGATTCTTTTAACTAGGATTGCTTTGAAGTTCCCAGAAGGATTTAATAGGAAGAAAAGTACGACCTTGCCAGTTCCCCAGAGCACACTGGGATTTGAAGAGGGGTTTTCTTTAAGCAAAAGTCCATTTAGCCTATAAGGATTTTAAGTACTAACTGCTACCAGAGGTGTTGGTTTTCAGTTCATCTTTTTTTTTTTTTTTTTTTTTTTTTTTTTGGTGAGAATAGAAAATGTATCTGATAGGAAGAATAATAAAGACAGCTCTTGGGTGAGATAATGGCATAGCAAGAGGAAATCAGCTCAGGCCAAAGTGGAAACGACCTGGTATTTTTATAGCCTGAGATGGTTTGTAAGAGTTTGAGTAGATAAAATATGTTTGTATTGTTGTTCTGCAGATGTATTAGATTGAGATCAATGGGCTCTTGAATTTTTTTCTTGATAGGGATGTGAAAATTCTAAGCTCAGCCAACGTAGAGAAAGCGGCTGTATTAGATGGATGCTTGCCACACAGTATAGAGCTGGAAAATTCTGAATAATCCCCATTAATTTCAGTGAAGAAGGCTTTACCGAGCGAATCCCAGAAAGGATGAGGTGCTTTTCATACTGATCACTCCAAAACCCACAAAATGATGTAAAGATTAGTTTGCAAAGTCAGTATGCACCATTGCTCTTGGCACTCTCCTCTTGAGCAAAAGCAAAGATTGAATCATGTATCTGAAAGTCGGGCACATTTTCATATGGTGCATTGGGTAAATAATGAAACGTCTCTCGCACACTGACTTTGAAGTCGCACCTCCCTAGCACAAGGGGAAAGTAATACAGGCAGATGCGCTTGGTAGTTTTGTCTGATGATGTAGGGCAGCCCTTACACTTCCCTAACTTTGCCCTCTGGACAGCAAATGCAAACTGTGCAAAGACAAGCAAAAAAAAAACCAACAACAGAATGTGGCACAAACCATACACTGCTCATTTCTATGACAGCTTAATAGTGAACTCCACTCTCAAGTTACACCTCTATAGGCCAGAGCAGCAGTGTGCTCTGTGGCTGAAATCCTGCTCATGCAGAGTTATGGGGAAAGCACCTGCTGGTCCCAGCAAAGTCAGGATTGCTCGCAAGAAAAGTTTACAGTACAGTATAAACTTATTGCCTTCTGACAGTGTTTCTATAGCATCTTTCCACCTTGACAAAGGGAGAACTCCTATGTTTCTCATGCTGTTCTTTATCAAACTGTGCGACGCACAGCCATCTTCCCTGCAGCCAAACCCCCAGCAGCACTGCAGGACAGCTGTCCTTCCTGCTCCAGATGCTGCTGAGGAGCACTACCAAAGTGCAATGGCCTGATGGGAGACATGCATACAGCACCAGTAATGCTGGGTGCTACAGGAAATCTGAAGAATATTATAAAGATACGTTCCTGTATTAATTCTGATCAGATCTAAAAATAGGTTATAAAGGGAATATGTGAGACACATTCCCCCTTTGCAACGGTAAGAGAATATAATCTTTTATGAATATTTACCAATGGAAGTGATGGTTCTATGGAAACACACAAAAGCATGTCATTTATTTCTCTGCTTCTGAACTGCTTATGCTGATAACTCTGTCAGAGTCAATAAACTCCTTTTGTTGAGCTGGAAAGATGATCCAAACTACCTGCAGTGACAGACACTGCTTTCAGCCTCCTCAGGACTGTGCTAAAAGATAATTTTTATCAGCCACACCTTCGACTACTTTGCAAGATATTATTAAGGCAGATGCCTTTAGAGACAGACTCAGAGGCTGCTGTCAATGTTAATTTTCCCATCTGAGCTGTTAGAGGAAAACATGACTTTGTGTCAAAGAACAGAGCCCGACAAATAACATTTACAGCTTGAGAAAGCATCATGTTTTTGCCAGAAAGATGCCTGTAAGACTGAGATTTTGAGTCAGGTAATAACATTGCAATAGAAGAGGATTAGTTTTATCCTCCTAAATAAAAGCACAAACCAACAAAATATTGTACCACTGAAGAGCATCAATCTTGAGCATGTTTGGCAGTACCTGTCTCCTATCTCCTACTTGTTCAGCTTTGCAGATAAAAACTTCTGGGTCAGGTGAGGTTTGAAAGCGTCTGCAATACTGGGCACTGGGATCAAAGAATAAACAGCAGAAAGCCTTATCAATGTTTCCAGCAAATGAAAGATTGCAGAGAGGCTTTAAGAAGACCTTGCAGGAAGAGCAGTCACGACTCGCTGGAGCATTTATGCACTGAAGATGGGAGATGCAGCTAAGGGATGGGGTCAGGGAGCAGAACCCCCGACCTGAACAGATAGGGCAGAGCTGCTCCCCAGGCAGCGCTCCCTGCCTGAACCTTCCTACCACCACATTCCCAGCACTCCTCTGCTGGCAGCAGAGCCCCAGCACAGAGCAGACAGGAGCTTAGGAAATGGACTTCCAAATCTTTATGAGATGGTGGCAGGGAAGAAACAAAACTGATTCTCATCACTCTTTAATTGGAGCTGACAATACAGAAAACATACTAATTTCAACTACAAGTAAAATGCTCTGTTTGAATGCTGTTGACTAGAAAGATAATGAATAGTAGCAAATTATTTTCACCTGCTTAAAACAAAGCAATTAATAGTACTTTGGTTATCTCACCTGGAAAGCCAGGCTCTGTTGAGAGCTGTTAAAGCCGAATGTGAAAACAGTCTGCATGAAACATAATTAAAACTATGACCTGAGTGATCCTCTAAAATGTCTCAAAGGAGCCCTGAGTCGGTGCTGTAAGAAATGATTCCTCTCTGCCGCCGTTCTTCCTGATGCTGTTCCAGCTGGTTCCTACACAGACCATTCTGTCCTGCCCAGAAGAAACATTTCTGATGCTCTTGCCTAGGAAGCACCATTTTCCAGTCAGTCCCCATCCTGGAAACCTCAGCACTTCTCCATGCACATCATTTTCTTTCTTATTGTCACATTCAGTAAATACGGCTCTACATGTGCAGCAACTTGGATTTGTTCAACGATCAAACTGCTGAAAATACTTTTGTAATTAATCATTATACTTAATAAAGATCAAGCAAATCAGAATGCTGCGCAGTTGCTAAACAAGAGGAATGTAGGATTGAACAACATGCACTTATTTTTCCTAAAGAAACCTGTAGTCAATAATGGGTTTCACACTGAGTAAAGTACAACAGTGTTTTCTCTTTACTCTGTTAAGGAATTACAAAGGACTCCATTACCTGCTCTAACTTTCCCAGCTCTCCTCCTGCCTACCTGTGCCTTATCCCCCATGCAGCCTTCAGCACAGCAGATGTGTCCTTCTGCAGCCAGAGGAAAGCCTTGCAGGGCCCTGGGTTCAAACAAAGCAATCCATTTCCACCGTACAGCTCAGGCACTCATGGAGTCAAAACCCAATCCAAGATCTGGAAATGCAAACTGCTTTTTTAACAGAAAAATGAAAATAAGGTGACACCTGACGAGAAAAGTTTTGCAGAGTTTGGACTTTGGCTCGAGTCGGTCTCCCCATCAATGAACTGCCCATTGGTGCCATCATGCACGTTCCTCAGCAAACACAGCCCTGCACCTGATGGACATGGCAAGGAAACCAGGCAGTGGATCAAGACAGACCAACTGAGGCACTCTTATACACTGAGAAAAACACAACTCCGCATTTTACATAATATCCCCTTAATGCTTTAGGATTCAGCACGCCAACTTAAAACACACAAATTTAACCACATTAAACCACAGGCCTCTTGGCATGGAAAATATGTACAGATACTTCTGATAGTTTCACAAAGAATGTATGTGTGTGTTTGTTAGTCTGACTGGACGTCTGGGTATGCTATATTGGAAAGCCAAAGAGGACACACACACACAGCACCGTTCCTCCTGCATGGGAACTCTGAATGACTGCAGCACAGTGCAGCACATGCCCCTGCCTTCCTTTTCTTCAGTTTGCCCTGCTCCAACCACCTGGTGGGGAGCTGCAAGTAACAAACAGCTTAATAGAAAAACCAAGGATATTCACAAAGTGCAAAGAGGCTAAGTTCACTGGAATATTTATTCATGCTTATAATTCTGTAATACCAAATGTCTAACAAAATTATGTTTTGAGCTGCATGGCTCAACAGCACCATTACACTGCAATCAACGGTTTTTTTTTTTGCAGAAAGTCTTGATTTCAAATATCTCGAAAATGTTTAACAGCTGATATTAGCAGGAGCACAGATTTAATACAAGGCTCTTTATTCTGCTGACACGATAAGCATCATGACAAGGGGTGTAACTATGGCAACTATTTCCCCCTGTTCTCCACAGAGCTGCAAGAGCAGACGTCTCCCTTGATGCAGTGCCAGATGTCCCCCAGGTAAGCCTCAGTGCTGTTACAGAGCAGTAACTGAGCAGAACCACAGATCCCAGGGCTGGAACACCTTTCTTTTCTACTTTGGGTTTCAGCTGTGTTTCATGGGCATTTACATGCATTTAGATAGGAGTCTAATTTTCTTCCTTTTTACGCACCATGGCTGGAAAGCAAAAACATACCTCCTTTTCTGTTACTGTCAGAGTTCAAAACAGATGAACTCATCCCAAACTCAAAACACCGATTTTCTTGAAGAAAAGGATGCTCTCCTCTTTAATGTATCAGCACATGTCACTGGAAAGAGACAAACACATTTCCTTCCCTGAAGCTAATAAAGAGAAAAAACACCATTGCTTTGCAGAGATGCTGGATGTGAAACTGGTGCATATTTGCAATATGAGAGATGCACTGAGAAAGACCAATTTCTCATATGCTATTTATTTGTTTTTCTTACTGGCCCTAAAAAACACAAACAAAACCAGGCCCCTTCTGCACAAATCTATTCTCTGTTTGCTATCAGTGTCAACATAAAATAATATCTATCTCATTTTACAGCACAGTTCTGTGTCAGTGACAAACTCTCAGCTCTACCTTACGTTCTTTTTACTCATGTGCTCCTCCAGTTCATCAGCACTGCCATTTCCAGGCGCTGTGCTGAAATTCTGTATGGGTTTGTTTTTCCCAAGGATGACAATATCCATCAAGGCTTGAGTAAAAACACCAAAGATGCACAGCTGCACACAGGAGCCTGTTTGGATAATGCTACCTGTGTATCATGGAAGCAAACCAGGAATTTTTGATGGCAGTTCCTCAAACAGAGGAATGGCAGCTATCACAAACATGGGTACTTTGTTTTTTCCCCCTGATTCTCTGCCCCTCCCATGAGTGCCTGTGAGGTGCTGAGCCACCCGCAGGGTCAAACCACAACAAACATGAAAAGGAAAAGTGAACACTTAAAGTTATTCACAGGTTATCTTTCAGTTTATTTGTCAAGATCTGGGTCAGACTTGTGCTCACAAACATTTATAACTGATATGAGCATCACTGAATCTCAGAGCCTAAGTGCTTCCATTATGCATGGCTTACGTTGTAAAGTAGTACAAAAATCTGACACTGAATTGAAGTGACTAATTGTTTGCAGCATAAACAAGAAGACAATCAGTAAGGACTAAAAGCATGGCTGAGGTTAGTAAAAATACTTCTTACAAAGGATCCAGACAGACCTGCACATGAGAAGGACATCTGTGTCAAGAGAAGAAAGCTGCAGCACACACCCCATACAGTGCCTGATGGACTTGGTGCAAACCAAACAAGGAGCACAGCTGTCCCATGGACGGGGCTTCCTCGCATTCCTGGTTGGAATCTCCTGTCCACAGCCAGGGCTTTGGTAAAAGAAACACCACCGAGCTACTTGGCAGCACTTACAGTCCTGTCACAGATAGGACTCCTCGTTTTGGTGAGCATGGGCTGTTGGGAGCCTAAAGCTCTGCTTCCAGCTCGGGTGACATCTGCAGCAGCAAACCCAGCAGAGCCCCATGGGGACTCAGAGGAGGCAAACCCAGAGCAGTGCCTTTCTCTCACCTCCTCTTGGCAGCCCTGCACTGTCTGCATCCCACCTGCCAGCTCCATGTACCCATCTGCCCTCTGCTTTCTATGGGGAGGGTGATGAAGGGAGTGCCCTCACAGCAGCTCAGCTCATGAGGACTTTTGTTGACAGAACTCCACTGCCACATCCACTCAATCCTGTTCCTTCAGTGACAGCTATGAACAGACCTCCTCCTTATACCAGAGAGGAAAACAATTTAAGTCACTCATTTAATACAGGTTTTGCACCTAACCTTATCATCCATATAGATTTCATCACAAACGGAAGTCACTCACTTCTAAACCAGATGTTAGATGTCCTTAAAATAATTCATATCACCGTCCTTCCCTCCCCACAGCATGTGACAGCTGCTGTGGTGCTGATGGCTGCAAACCATTTCACAGGAACAGAAGCAGGGCTGCCTCACGGCTGTTTTAATTCAGCACAGAATTTTTTAAGGAGCAGAAAAAGAGGAAAAACATCTTTCCTTGGCAAGCGGGAGGATAAACGTGTGTCCCAGGGGTGTGTTACTGGCTGCCATTGGCCAGAGCTGGGCACAATGAAGTGTGTAAGCGAAGAAATCCCTCAGCAGGACCACCGAGCTGCAGGTAGCTGAGTTACAGCACAGAACGGCCACTGAGCAGCAAATTTAAGCACTGCTGCTGCACTTCACAGCCCATTAGAAACATTCCCAAGGTTCTGCATCTTCAGCATCCTGAACGCTATCCTTACTGCCCTCTGTGCATCCCAGGCCCTGACCCCGGGCTCTGTTATCCGACTGCGTGTGAATAACAATGATAACTGCAATTAACGCACTGCAATAACCGCAGACAAACTACAATGGCTGCAAAACAAATATACGGCCCTCAAAAATCACCAACTGCAAATCAGATCAAGAAAATATGCAAAGATTCGAAATTGGAAAGTCTCAAATTCAGCCTCCTCACTTTCT
>JAOWBP010004220.1:18310243-18334311 GCA_028571105.1 Tragopan temminckii | reverse complement strand
ACCAACTGCAAATCAGATCAAGAAAATATGCAAAGATTCGAAATTGGAAAGTCTCAAATTCAGCCTCCTCACTTTCTCTGAAGCCACAACAGAGCACACAGCTCAGTAGATACCTCCTTCATCTTCGACTTAGTGCCTGTTATCTGCTCTCTCCTAAAATCTCTTTTCCAGCTACTTCTGGTCAAACTGCCCACACCTCCACAGTGCCCACTTCCTCCTTCTGTGTCAGTCGGTCCTTATTGGGCACCGAAGGCCTTTGTATCCAGTCGGGTTTTGCACTGAGGTCACAAAACAGGCAGCTCTTGGGAACAGTTACACTGTATTCATAGCAGAAACAACACTTACAGGAGCGGCCATCCTGAATGCTGCAACATGCAATGGTAACGCTTCCCGTTGCTTGGGTGGAGGAGAAATGAATCAGGACTCAAAGGTCCCGGGGCAATCTCAGTGCTGTCAGAGATCGAGCTGAGAACGTCCAGCCTTATCTCATAATCCCACTTCTCTTTCTTTTGACACCTCATTGTAACATCAATGTGAGGATGGGAGTGCAGCAGCTACCATGTGAGAGCAGCAGCAAGGCAGGGCTGGCCTGGTGACATCCACCCTCCTCAGAAGGGGAGATTCATTATAACTGTATGGATGACAAGAGAGCCAAATATCCTTGTCTTTTCGCTGATATTACAGTTTAGGAATTTGAAAAATTCTCCCAGAGAGGATGTGAGAATGTGCAAATGAGCCAAAGGGACAACTCAGCACTGCTAAGAGTTTATCAGGCAAGGAGTGAGAGTGGGACTGGGCCATGAGGTATAGCAGTGTACATGCAAAATCTGCAGCTTGCTCTTCTTCCAAATTTCCTGGGAGAAAAGATCACAGAAAAGGACAAGGAATGGAACAGAAGAGGAATGCTAATAAAAGAATTAATGTTCATCTGTGTCTCAAAGATATCTATCCAGCTATCTACACTTGTAATAATCAAAGCATCTGCAGTAAAGAATAATGTGTACGACGAGCACTGTTCAAACCTCACACTACAGGGTGATTATTTAAGTACTTAAAGAATTTCATCATTTTTCAGTAGAAACAGACCGACACCTCACCTGTTTGCAATCTCGTATCATAAAAGGCACGAGACAGTCTGCAAAATAATCCCTTTGGGAGCACGCAACAGAGCGGACATATGAAAGCACATCACCAGGACCAGGTATTCTGCAGCACCACAGGACAGGCCCAGTCCTTGTGCATGCAAACAGGAGGGCCTGGTATGGGCTGCAGGCTTTGTGCCACCTGGGTACTGCTGGATCCCAGTGTCCCTCAGCACCTTCCTGCTCTGCAGTGCCACACACACAGCTTCTCCAGCAAGATTTCCTGCCCTCATGATAGCAATAAGCAAAATAAATCTTGTAAGTAACTCAAGACCAACAATGCTTGAAGCCAAAAAGACAAAACTTGGCTTCCTCAGACCTGTCTTCAAGCCTCAGTCAAGGTCTAGTTGCACCAGATTTACTTCTGAGAGGTCTTAAAAGAAAGCTTTAAATAACTCAGACTTCTCTCTGCCATACGAACTGTGGTGGTGGCATAATAAATATTTATTCACCACAATGGATACCCTTCAAATCTTGAAACATCATGAGAGGAATCCAACTTTGCACTGCTGAGGAGAATAATTGCAAAATCACTTGTACAGCTCATAAGACGTTTAGAGAGAGAATAATTCCTGGCACGGCCCGGCTGCTGGGCAGCAGGATGCTGCCACGGATATATGAAACCTGAAGGAAAACATTGATTCAAATCGATATTGAGAGCTTGAGAGATGGGTAAAAATTGTAATGCAGACAGAATGTATAAATGCGAACTGTGGGGTGGTGAGGGATGGGGAAGGAGGTATGTTCTCAGAACAGAAGTTCTGCTTCTTTTTCTTCATTAAAGAGGGAACCTCATCGGATGTAGCTGGGCTCAGAAAATATCTGCTGTACGTAAGTAATTCCTGAAATAAATACCTCCATTTCAGTTCCTAGCTGGCATTTGCAAAAGTATGGGAGCACGAGGGCTGGATAAAGGAGCCCTGCTTGCATCTCTCGACCACAGGCATGTCTGCAACAGGTCCTGACCTCTGCAGAGGCAGCTCAGGAAAAACAGTATGTACTGATTGTGAGAAGAGGGAGAAAAATCATTTCTGAGCTGTAGGAAATTGAAAATAAAAAAAATCTTCTGTAGTCTGCAGCGTGGCACAACAGCAGAAAATCCATCTTATTCAAAGCTGCATAAAAATAAGAATTAACATCAGTAATATTTAAAAGATTCTAAACTTTGTTAAATGCAAATGACAATTCAATCTGTTACAAAAAGAAACATTCTTGTTAAGTCTTTCACTGATGCCACCATTGCTACAACTCTCCCAGTAGGGATCAAGCGAAGCCTGGCCGTGGTTTGAAGGACCATCCGACAGAGAGCAGTGCCCAGCCGGGAGTCACCTGCCCTGACCCTGCAGCGACGCAGCTGAAGTGCAAGAGATGCTCCCCATGTCCCATTTATTGCCCAGTTCCTTGTGCCAAGTCCAAACCAAAAGAAAAGAGCAGCTCAAGGATCAGTTAAGAACGGCAGGAAAAACGCTCAGGTTTTACAATAAAAAGTAACTGAAGCCAAACTGCAAAGCTGCTGCAGAAAGAGCAACTTATAACCCCCAAATCAAGTTTCAATAGTTCAGTAGTTCAGATCAATAGTTCAGAATGCTTATTTTCCTAAGCTAGAAGAAATGGGGAAAGGCCATGTTATTCAAGAACAGATTCTTCTCAGCAGGGGGTGAAAAAAACAACTTTACCTGAAAAACTTGCTAAATAAGGAGGTTAATTTGCTCATGCGTTTGGTGCCTGAGCCCTTGAGGCATGAAATCATATCATTTGGAATCCATTCTCCAGGCAGAGTTCTGCAGCCAATGCACAGAAGATGCTCGTTTGGATGCAACTGTGCCATGCTTATAAAGTGAGCGTATCATAGCTAGGAGAAATCTATGATAAATGTTTATTTCTCAGTAAGTTATTCTAGAATATAAATAGATGCAGTGAAGACCTGTCAAAGTCTTTCACTTATCAATTTTCACTGTGTATTCTCATTTCTTAGCAGTTGCACTGAACAGAAAATCCTTCAACTGAGGTTAAACACAGAGCACTATTTCTTGGGATGAAACCAGTGGGATTTAAAATGAAAATAATGCTTCAATCTAGAAAATAATGGCTCTACACTGCACACTCTAAGGCGGGATGAGCTCTGGAACATCCTGCAGTTTGGACACGAGGCTGCCAGGTCCTGAGCTCCTGCTGGCCTCATGGGGGTGCACAGTCCAGGGGCTTCTTGACCTGTTTGCCTCTTGCAGCACCAGCAGATTTGTAATCACGTCATACTTCATGTCATTATTGCACAGTCTAAGCAATGGCACGTGTATCCCAGAAGCACAACCGAGAAATGACTTCACATAACGTGGTGCTGCACACACCTCACAAACAATCCCAGCACTTTGCAATCACCATGGAAATTCCTCTACATACAAACTGAGCAAAAAACCAGCTTGTAAAGCAGAGGAAAGCCTTGGGAAGAGGAGGGTGTGCCCAGGTGTTGGAAGGTAAGTCCAGTGGGCCTGCAGGGCCCAGCAGAGCCTGCAGCCTGCTCCATGGGCCAGCCGGCCACAGGCAGCATCCAGCGCTCCCAGACCGGCACACAGGGTGAGGTGGGGGAACCCCAGCGCGAACCAGAAGGGATCCATCTGCTCCGTGTAAGCATCTCTCAGCCCTCGCTGGCAGGAGCACCAGGCTGGGCTGCAGACAGGAGTGCAGCACTTGTGCACTCAATGCTTCTTTGCCTCGTTTGGGCGATGGCGCTGGTTTCTCCTGACCCACATACTGTGTGGAGTTTTTCAAGCCTCGTCTTTTAATCAGTCTCACCAGGAAAGAAGTCCTATTTGTCACTCAAAGAAAACAGTTTAAAAGCATTATAAACACATCCTTCCATGCATCATGTAGCAGAAATTGATACAGTCAAGCAGCAGTTTAAGCGCCATGTTCATACTGACATACAAATATGTTACTACCAAAATAAAGTCAATTTACAACTAAGTTGATGTTTTCCCGATATCACTGCTTTGCTTTTAATGTAGTGTCGCGTTCTTCGACTTTTTTGTTTTGTTTTATATTACTGGAAAAACAAATCAAAACACAGCAAGCAGAGCTCCAGCAGCCAGCCCAGCTGGAAAAGGAGCATTCGTGAGGGGAACAGAGAACAGCACCCAGTGCAGAACAGCTGCAGAGTGGGCATATTTCACGGCTTTGCATAGTGCAGATCTTAATATCTGAACAAGGAATCTGAATGGCCAATAGCCTTTTGTAGGGTGTGGATGACAAAACTGTGTGTGCCTCTGCAGATACCAGTTCCTTCCATTATATGGTAATGTTACATTTATCTTTATAAAATCAATTGTTGGAAACATGTCAGCTCCTAATGCCTTACATTTTAAACACTTTTTAAAGGTTTTACACAAAAAGGTGATTTCTCCCAAGATTCACGGTCTCTCATATATCCCCACTGTCCTCCTGCTCTCCTTCCTTTAGCAATGTCATCTCCGTGTAGTCTCCTTTTACTCTTTCACATCACATTTGCAATGGCACTCTGAGCATCTCCTCCTCCCCTCCAACTTCTCTGTCATATTTCCCTCAACATCCATCACCAACCACCAACCTTCCTGACTTCAGCCCTCAGGTAAGTCAGTGGTTCTGATGCTCACACAGAGCAGCATGCCTTAAATAAGACTTTCTGCCAAAGCCGGGCAAGTTAGAATAACAGGCATGATTCAAACACAATAAAAAGCAATTTGAACACTTCACAAGAACTCAAGCTGAATTGAAACTGGAGCTGTGGCAATTTACACCAGCTAAGGTTATTAGAGTCAGGTTTTATTTTTGCCCTGTGACTCAGTGACTCAATTCTAGCAACATTCCTACCTTTGCTGATACAAGTTCCCACCTATTAGGGATAAGCTCAACAAGGTTTTGAAAGCTGTATATACAGCAATTTCTTCTAGCCCTGACTGCACAACACCACAGTAACCAGGGCAGTGCCTCTCAGACCTGGCCAAAGCCTCAAAGGAGCAGGCAAAGCTGGATGAGCACACACAGCTGCAGATATGAGAAATAATTATTAATGGCTGTTAGGTTCTCATTCCTCTAATTTCACTAGAAAAACAACAGTATCTGGTTCATGGAGTCACAAAGATGACATCAGCGCAAGAGATGACCACGCAGGCAGTCACAACACTTAGAAAAAGCCAGCCCTCAAAAATTGTTCACTTGTGGTTATTCAGTAGCAGTCACCCACAGTGAAGGAAAAAAGTAGTTTGCAAACTTATTTTGGGGCAATTTATAACATAAAAAAGAGTGCTTGCACATCCACATCTGTTATTTCCACACTGCCAGACTACCCAAAAGCATTCTGTTAGCTGTTAGATCTGATCGCCATAATCACATTTTGGTGGTTTAGAGGTATTTGAAACAATGTGAAAAAGGAACAAACACCTCCAGAGGGTTTCCTGGGATCCACATCCCATGGGGGGCTGCAGGGCCCACCAGGCTCCTGTCCTCCTGCAGCACTGGGTGAGCACTGCCCACTTCTGCTCTTCCCTTCCTGCAGCATGCCCTGTGTGTGGGTGCTTTTGGCAGAGGATGTGTGAACAATTTTTAAGGCAGACTCTTGTTCTGACATAGCTGCACTAAAGCACATTCCTCATTTATTCATGTGAGACAATAATTATTTGAGAATAAAGTAATAATAAGCTAGATTTTTTCCTTACCTTTTTGGAAAGCAGGCAAAAGCTATACAGTAGGTGGAAGAGTGTACCAAGTAACAGACTTTTGAACACTCTTTCTTACTGGTGGTATGCAGTCTACAGGAAAAGTAAATACATTGATATGTACAATGCATCTGTTCACAATAAACTCTTCAAATTTTTCACTGTCATTGGAGCCATGATACTAATCTGACCAAAAAGCTCAGATGAGAGCAGTAACAACGGACATCTGAGATACACCAATATATGAAATTAGCTCTGGGCTGGGAATACAGGAAACCAGTTCATAGAAGTTCAGGTACCTCTGAGCGTGGGAGCAGCTGCCCACAGCAGAGCAGATCTGGTTGAATTTTTTCCTTTCCCCTGAACAAACTCTGGAGCATTTTGGTTTCCACTTAACATTCCCCAGTCCTTCTACATATCTGAGCTCACTCTTGGTTTCCTCAGCATCATTGACAAGCGTTTTAGTTTCTTCCCGTCAGAGAATGGAATAGGCAATGTCATGTCAGTGATGTTAAGAATCAACACGGATGAATACATGAGCAGAGCAGAGCGCAGCACGGCAGCGTTTGCGTAGCAGTGTTTGTACATCTGCAGAGATGTTTGCAACCCACATTTACTATTCACACTTTACTGATGACAAAGTCAATGTCCATTCCCAACACATGGAGAAAAACGAGGACTGACGTGCCCTGTTCTCATCATCGTGCTGGTCAGAGTGAGGAGGTGGCAGCAAGCAGGAAAGCAATATTCTAAAATGGAAATGTTTCTAGAAAAACAGGCAGAGATTTCACTTCACTCCTGGAAATTGAATCAACTGCCAAATAGTTTCTACTTAATGCTAAAGAAAGGAGAAAGGAAAAAAAATAAAACCATTTTGAAGATGCTTGAGTAGGTATTGAGCCCTCAAAGCTCCTGCTAACTTGAACGTCCACAGGCTTACAGTGCTACTGAAAATTGGATCCTTCTAACTGTTCAGATCTTAACCTTCATGGCTGGCACACAGGGGCACAATCCTTTGCTGCTTCTCACCAGATCTCAGCAAAACTCCTCACATCTCCTCCTGCACGCTGCCATTCCTTCCCAGCTGCTCTTTGCCACATGGGTGTCCTCAGCCTTGCCACAGAGATGCTGCACACCTCCTGTTCTCTGCACTTACTAGTCGGGTGCAACACATCTCTTGGCCTCAGAGCTTTATCAGCATAGCACAGAAAAGCAAAAGATGAGGATGAACTTGTCCACAGCCACTCTCATAGATGGTGAGCAGGAAGATCTGCTGCTCCAGCCCATGAGAAGCACAACCTCCTTATTATCGAACAATTGAGATGCTGATTTCCCCATTGCTGTGTTTGGAAAAGCCATGAATTAAGGCAAGTTGCTAAGGAGAAGGAATAATTACATGTAAATCTCAATATAAGTTAAGTATGGGTTGGAGGTTCAAATGTTTTCTCAGAGTCTGACACCACTGTTGCAGCAGAAACAAACACAGAGCCCAGCAGGAGCACCACTACCAGCTCAGCTTCAGGCATGATGAGAAGCATCTGCCCCAGCACAGAAATCCACCAAGGACACACAGCACAGAATGCACTCATTGCACAGACAGAGCTGCTGTGCCCCCAGTTTTGGCTCATCTTTGCTGTGCAACGTTTCAAATGCAAACATGTATTAGCAGAAAAAAGCTGTTGAATGAGTAAAAGCGTGCCCATAGCAGATGGAAAACTGGAATGATTAAGAGAGTGACAAAGCTCCAGATTGAAAAGCAGGGCCTTAATGTAACCCACTCAGCATGGAAGCCCTCCCAGGTCAGGGCTCGGGGGCTCAGCCTGTGAAATTTCTCACTTCTGAGACATCTTGAAGCAAAAACTGCAACACAATGAATCCTTGCTCCTCCAACAGGGCAGGACATAGGGTCGCTGCATTTCCAGTGGCTTTCCAGCCATATTAGTGTGGTTTCTTCTCCTATACTGGCTCTGCAATCCCAGCTTGAGCCCACCTCTCCTAAGCACAGGGACCCTGCCCACTCCTGGCCATGTTCCCCATTCCCCAGCCCAGCTTGCAGTGGGGCTCACAG
The DNA here is from genome assembly GCA_028571105.1 of Tragopan temminckii. NCBI lineage: Eukaryota > Metazoa > Chordata > Aves > Galliformes > Phasianidae > Tragopan > Tragopan temminckii. The sequence continues at coordinate 18,326,410 of JAOWBP010004220.1, read as the reverse complement.
CCAACTCTGGAAGAGCAAAAAAGAGACTCATTTCAGGTATTCAATGAACTACTCCATAGATGTACACACAGAATGTTGTCTGATTAGGGGCCTGATTGACATCACACTGAACACCATGCAAAGCTCCCATCAGATGCACCAGTGCTCTATGGGGGTGGGAAATGTACCCTGCTACTTCAAGTACAGCAGTAGTATACTTCATTTGATCTTCTAGTAGTATATATTAACACACATGCAAGGGATGACATAATAGTGGTAGGTGCACCATGTAATATGAACATAGGTTGATAAATGTATCTATGTAATTAATTAGAAGTTTTAAAAGATAATGTTCTCTGCAAACGTTACAGACTAAAAAGCCCAATATCTGCAGAAAACCATTTAATGACTGCATACGTTCTGACTGGCAAGCTTTTCCAAGCAAATGTGTACTCTTCTGAGTCCTACATGTAAGCCAATGAGACCACAGAAAGCACTTTCCTGTCACCTACTTCAGTTTCAAAGCTGGGATGGCATCTCTCCCAGCAGACTGTGCACAGACTTCCCAGCAGTGCCAACAACCCAGGGCGGGATTCTTAGGGCAGGGGGGGAATCCACCCCTTACTGCTCATACTGCCTCTTAAAAGCACATCTTGGCATACAGTCCCTAGGTGAAAAAATGATTTTTAATACGAAATACGGGGCTTTAACTGAGTCCTGGGTTAATTAAAATATCTCCTTCCACGGAAAAATGCGACTGTTTTCGGGGAGGGGAGGAAAGAATCCTCCAAAGCCTGGAAACAGCAAATAAATGCAGCTCAGGAGAATGAGACCAGAAGGGGAAACCAAGAGTGTGAAACCCCCAAACTGCAGTCCCACAGGGCAACACTTCTTTTACCACACTGAACATTTCTGCATTAGAACTATTTTTTGCTTTTCTTGTGTTTTATGTCTTTAAGTGCAAATTTTTAGATTTTTTTTTTTTTTTTTTTTCTGGAGGAGAAACTCACCCCAACTCATTTGACCAGCACAGCAATCAGCGCAACGCAGTTCAGCAAATCCAACTCCCCTTCCCTCTCCTACTGGCCCTCAGGGCCTGCTTCCCTCCTCACCTTTCCTCCTCCTTTCCCCCCCCCACAAACAACACACAGAGGAGCTGCCCCACGTGCAGGAGGGCTCAACCCCAGCATCATAGCAGGAGAATTAGGGATTGAAGGGCAGGAGTGCTTCTTGGCAGTCTTTGACAGCCATGCAGTGCAGTAGAGTATTCTGCAGCTCCCGCTCTGGCTATAATACCAAATCTAATACCAATACCCTAATAAATACACAGAAGTAGATTTATTTCCTTGAGCGGTGAAGGTTCTGTTCAGAGGAGGCATGATACGGTCCTTCATTTGTTAGAAACATTTCCTCGCTCTTTTTCGATTCTGCCAGAATTGTGAGACAGTTCACAGTTTCTGAAGGCAGATTCTTTTTTTCCAGTTAGAATATGGTTTCACAGAATCATAGAGTGGATTGGGTTGGAAGGGACCTTAAAGATCACGCAGTTCCAACCCCTGCCGTGGGCCGGGTGCAGGGCAGGGGCAATCCATCCACCAGGTGAGCATACCTGTATGATAAGGCACCACAGAAACAACACACAGGGGTGAATAAAGGGAGGAAAAGTGCTGTGACAATCATTTGCTGGCTGCTCCCACTTTGCTTTGACAGCAGAGTTTCTGCTTTGAGGCAGATATTCAGACAGCAGTTTAATAGACAAGAAGTGGCAGAAATTGCATCAGCAAATGGATAAACGGATCACAGGCAGGCAGAGGGCATTCCTCCACATTCAGATCTGTTTTTCATAAAAACTGCAGACATGCCCAAACCTTTCCACTATGCTGCAAAGTCATGCAGCTGTCTCCTTCCTCAGCTCCCTCCAGATACAAATGGAAATCAAATATATGATGGCCTCAGTATGTAATTTTGTGCTACAGTATACCATACTACACGCATTGAGGAAATTGGCAGCATCTTTTTGATCTGTTTTCCTTTTAAATCAATGACAAAATTTGCATTCAGTTTTACAGGACCGGATCAAGCCCGTACCCGGGAGCCTTCAAGGATGGTGAGATCTTGGCAAAGAAACTTTGCAGGAAACGTAATTGTATCTCAGGTTAATGGGGTTCCTGGTGAGCTCAGTGCCTGTCCCTCCTGCCAGCCTGCAGGGCCGGAGGGTTTGGTGTGGCACAGGCTGGAGGTGCTGTGGCACCTGAGGGTGTTGGCACAGAGGAGGGGAAGGAGGAGGTTCCCTCATGGCTACCACACGCTGTGCTGCCAACTGGCACGACTCAAAAAGTGAGGAGGAAAGAGAGAAATTAATACAAACCAAAGCTGAGCCATCAAAAATCTTTAAATGCAGAGGGCAAATGACACAGATTCCCCAGGACTCTGGCACTGCTCAAGGTCTCTAACACGCACACAGCACGAAGGAGAGCTGAGTACTCACTGTTGGGGTCCACGTTCTCGCAGAGCTCCGTCTTGGCCTCGCCGTTGGGTCTGTCGCTGGGCTTGTGTGAGAGCCGGGACGACATGGTGGCGGCCGTCACCACGGCCTTGAAGCTGCGCTTCCGCTTCTGCACGTTGAGCTCGGGGTGGAAGATGATGATGTACACTTTCGGCATGTAAAGCATCCCCAGGGCCACTGAAGCACTTAGGTTCATGGATATTGTAAGTGTGGTAGTTTGTATGTAGAGCTAGGAGACAGAACACATGAGGCACTATTACAGATCAGGCTGGGCAGCGGGCGCAGCGCTCACAGCAGAACATGGGGCTCACGGCAGCAACAGCAGCACGGCCCCAGCGGAGCTGCTCTGACCCATTGGGCTTCTCAGCATTCACATGGGTGCTCTGGGGCTGTAACGTAGCGCACCGACCTTGTTAACCATCCAAATAACTTTTCTTTTTAAATCATTTTTTAATGAGTTTTAACCAAATATGTGTGAGCCAAGAACTGTGCTGCAAACTGCTGTGACGTGCAGCAGCCAGCAGCTACCACAGACCTTCAGTGCCTGCACCAACACAACCCCTCTCACACACTCACAGCTTCCTTCCACTTACAGACCGAAGAACAGATGTGGATTTCAATAAAACTGGCATAAACTGAAACTTACGTCTACTCTAAGTTATAAAAGAAGAACATTAAATCTATAATAACATGGGTTAGTAAAAACTTACCTTAAAAAAGGGTTTTTTATTATTTTTAGTATGCTTTAATTCTGTACAGTTCATTGAAATAACTGTGCAAACAATACACAGTGATTTGTGTTCCCAGTGCTCAGCTATGTTTAGTATGAAAAGCTTGTGTATGTGCAAGCTGGAGATCAGCTGCTCCCATGAGATGAGTATTCAAAGGAACACAAGGATTGCCAAGTGTACTCTGCAAACACAGAAAGCAGAAAAGCCTTTCTTCTTTTTTTAATTACATTTTAGAGGAAACACTTGATAAGTGAACTATAATGATTATTGTGAGTTAAAAGGCACAGAGACAGCGCAATACAGGTGCAAAGGAGCTGAAAGAAGAAGTAAACTCCCTGCAGATCCTGCTCAAAAGGTAAATATATGGTACATCCATTCACATGCAAAAGATAATACACATTGTGGGCAATTCCTTCAAAACACTATTTTCTCTTCTCCTGCTATTCGGTGCTAATCAGTTTGCATTTCTGCTGGAAGAGCTCCATAAATAAATACAATGGCACACGAAAATGCTGACCCTGCTCGGATACTCCCAAAGTCCCACGCTCGGAAAAATATGAATGTCTCTGGACTTGCTGTTATATCTCCATAACTGTTGCTATCACACTGATGAAGACAACCACTAGAAGCAATAAAGTGCCTACAGAAAACATAAGAAATGTGCTGTGCACGATGTCTCCCTATACCAACGCACACAAGCAAAGACTGCAGTGCCTTCTCAACATCTCTGTACCCATTATCAGCAGGGAATGGCATTGATGTGATCAGAATTTTGTCAACGCTGGAATGTTAGGACAAATCCCATCCCACCCTGTGAAGCAGTGCTGGGCCAAGTCCCATCATGCAGCCACATGGTGAAAAACACACAGTGATGTTCTGCAACTTCACCTCCCTGGAGAACATAAGAACCCTTACAGGGAAAGCAGGAATTTGAACCACTGGGGGACTGGCTGAGCACTGCAGCTTAACACACAGTGTTCTGCAGGCAAAAACAGCACCTCTGTGTTGGACTGCCAACTTTATCCACTCAACTCCTATTTCTCCTTTGGCCCCTCGGCCAACTGCTCCCTGTAGGAGCTTTGACAAACTTGCTAGCAATGTGACCTGGCATTGTATCAGCACAGAGGGAGGAGCAACAGCCAGCCGTACCCACAGTGTGACAGCACTGGAGCCTTCAGAAAGAAGGAGACATGCAGCTAAGTAGGAGCTACTTCGAAAAGCATTACACACCAAGAAGGTTTCAAATGGATCCTCAGCAAGAGAAGGCACTGTCTGCATCCTGGAGCAGCTGTTTGCTTTGAGATGTGATGTAAACATCTCTTTTTGGGAACAGAATACCATGCTCTGAGAGAAGCTCTCTACCCGCTCCTTGGGAAGTGCTGCTCAGCCATGGCTGCTGAGCTGTGTGCTGAGCTGTGTGCTCAGCTGTGGGTGCTGGAGCTCAGCAGTGTGGCTGCAGCATCCCTCAGCCATTCCCCACGGGCTGCTCCATGTCTGGGCTTCCAGTGTGACTTCCCCAGTGCTCCCACCCAGCAGGGCTGCTGCCACCACCATGCGTGCCAGGAGCGCTTTTAGCCAGGTGCTGAGCACCATTTCCTCATGCTGCTATGGGATGGAAGGTCGGACTGCTATGCAGTTATCTCAGCAGTGGGGTCCTCTGCAGCAGTGTGCCAGCAAAGGTTCCTGCCTGGGAATCGCCAATGGGAGATAAAAGGAGAGCGAGAAAAGAGCTTTTGTAGAACAAGGTAGGATGAGTGACACATAATGCTTCTCATGACAAATGGGAGCTTTATAAAGATAAGGGAAACTAAGAGATATGCTTATTATGCAGAACCTTAGTTTTATGTATTTTATCTCTGCTTTGTGGCTTTTACCAGTCAAACATAAAAATGCAGTTTACATGAAACCATTTCATTTCTTATTTCACTTCTTCTGATAAATTCTCTGAAAGCATTTTAGATGAATGCAAATTGGTGATTTAAAATACAAAGAATGAGATTTAACCAACAATGCAGGTCTGATAACTCAGACGTACCTTTTATAGATGGCGAGTGAAACCCGGTTTCCAAACTGGAGATGAAATTAAGAAATTAAGAAGCAGATTCAGATTCAGCAAGGGAGGCTCTAACTTGAAGTGAATGAGAAGTAGGGCTGAGCTGAGTGCTTCCAGCAGAAATCAAAGCTTCCCAAAGAGGTGCTTTCGGTCCACAAGCCCAATTCCACTGAGGTTTGAAGCTACTTTTGCTGCACCATGAGGACAAAGCCACCTGGGGGTCACTCACTCGCACCCCTCCCAGGCAGGCTCTCATTTTTGATGGATTCTAACCTGGTGTTAAACACACTGCTGTTACAGCTACAAGTGCATCAGACTTTGAAGCGCTGCACTGGAGAAAACGAAGCCCTGAGGATATCATTCACATGCAGAGACACCTAGCTCTTATCATCTATTTTACATAAAGGATTCACATTTGAATTTTAGATTTCGGTATTTTGCAGATTCTTGCTCTATTCATGCAAATGATGAAAATTACCCTAAAAACCTTGAAAGAAAATTAGACTGGTCTCAAAAATACGCATCTAAGAACCAGCAATTTTTACAGTGCAAAAAATATCAGTGGACAATTTTGTACGAGTGAGAATGGATCTCAGAAGCGAAGCACCACAGGACCAGGCCTGTCAGTCTGCACTAATGCAGTGCCAGGTTTGCACTGCTGGGCCATGATCACTGAACTGATAGCAGCATTCCTTAGGAAAGACTTTTTAGCAGTTCGCAGTACTTTTTGTAGGCTAATTCTTTGCATTCATAGTCTAATCAGGAGCAAGAGTTCCTTTTATCTAACTCAGCATTGTAATTAGGCAGTGAATGGTGTTATTTTGCAATATGGAAATAAATGGGTAACTTCAGATATTTTTGGGCTTGTGTTATCACAAACCAATTTATCTTACTTTTATATGGGAATTAAAACAAACGTTCTTACGTATGAAGTAGATAGTTTATAAATCTCCCGGGAGACTCTTCCAGGTCATCTGAAGATTTCAGCTCGTCCCTTACATTACGTTACACAGACATAAGGACAAGAAACATTTCTTAATAAAAGCCAGGATTAGCTCCCACTGCATGATGTGTTTGCAAAAATACGGAAAGCAGAAAGACTTGAATACAAATGTTCTCAGACATTTCAGTGCCTAATGCCCCTTTCTGTACCAAAGATAGCAGGGCATTTTAAAGGCAAATTAAACAAAGATGAAATACCTTTTACTCACTGCAAGTTTTGTTCTTTGCATAGAAAGAACCAGTGCCCTCTCCCTCCGGATGAGCTGTGGCCATTTGCACCTCACCCAGCAGTCAGGACCTAGGGCAGATGTCACTGCAGAGAAACAACGGTGGCAGAGAACCCCTAAAACCGTGTTGGTGCAGGAGAACACCATTGGCAGCTCCATCTCCCTGGTGGGACTGATGGATGAGCGCCTCAGGGAAAGGCAGCTCCCTCCAGGCAGACAGGGGCACACAGCAGCTCAGCTGCAGACACCACGCTAGGCTGTATGCCGGTGACTTGCAGGACCCTGCCTCCACTCCCATCCCTTTGAGCATCATAATCTGCTGAAGTTGTCATTTAGCAGTGCCCTTTAGAGAACAGAGCAGCTTGAAAAAAACCCCACCCAATCTCTTTTCCCAGATTAGAAGGCTTTAGCAGCGCTTAGGGCAAGTGGTTTGCCCTTCTTTCAGGCTAACATCATTTTGAGGGGAAAGAGAAAAAAGCCACAACAGCAACAAAGCCTTGTGGACAGCAGGTTCTGGCATCCCCTAGTGACTTTCCAGGAGGATCACTGTTTCAATAAAAGTGACAAATATCTGTCATGGATGCAGGGAGCAGAGATTGGCCATTGCAGGGGGGATCTGACAGGTGAGATGGAGACTACACCATGTGCCCCCCACTGCAGCCTCCTGCTCCTAATGCTATTAGCACGATCCACACCATGCCAGCAGCTCATCATCCTTTATTGCCTTTATTTTGTCAGTGGGACACACGCACAGCCCAATGCTCTGTATGTGTGACAACACCGGGCGCTGCGACACCAAGCCATGCAGTGCTGTAAGCTGCCTGGGCTCAATACCACTGGCTGAGCACCGCAACGTGGCCAGCAGCACAGCCACAGCCTGCTGAGAGCTCACCATCCAACGTAATGGGTGGGTGCTCATTGAACACACTCTCGTCCCATCACCTTTCAACCTGTCACTTCCATTGTTCAGCAAGCACACCTTTTGATCCCTGTTGTGAAGATACAACTCTTCCTTTGTTTTGCAGAATTTCACAACTTCATGAACCCAACTGATTACAACGCTGCTGACCATTAGATGAAATCTAACTCATCCTTATGCGAGCAGGAAAGACGTTAGGTGGTGTTGGAAAGAGAGGCCAACAGCTGCACCCATTCATGCACAGAGAAGCCCTTCTGCTCCGTGAGCACTGGTGGAGCTTCAGCACCTCAGCAGCGTGGCACAGGAATGCTATGTAAATTGTGGTGCTCACCAACTTCTACAAACGACAACGGATGCTACCCAGGGGACGTTTGATAAACAAATCATAGTAGTTATGCTGATTGCAGTTATTACAGTACAAAATAGCAAGGCACGCAAATAGCCTTTGTGAAACGTCTATGCGAATGTCACAGAATCAGTCACACCGTTTAATTATAAATTCTCTGCTCGGTAATTATGTGAAAGGTGACACTGGAGAAAATGATGGGATTTCAGTGTCAGAAGATTTCCCTTTACCCACCCTGTGCTCTGCAGGCTGGCAGCACCGGGGGCTCAGCTGGAACAGCCGTGTGCTGGCAGTGTGCAGTGCAGCAGCTCTGCAGATGGAGCCCTCTGTGAGGAACTTCCACTTCTACTTACTGCAACTTCAAGAAAAGAAGACTTTCTGTGCTGTGTCTTGATTTAAGAAGCCCAGAAATGAGGCAGGACTGCGATTCTTGCTGTAGGCCATCTCCACTCCTGGCCTCACCAACTGCAATATTAGAACAATTCTCAGGTTTGAAGAAGGTCTTTGATTTTACAGAATCAACCTGAAATGCCCTTCTGCAGGCCTCTCACTAGCAGGTGGGGCTCTGGCACTCTGTGCCCATCGACTTCTACATCCCCTACATTTATATACACTGCACAGAAATATGCAACACACTTGTGGCAAAGACAATTCAATAGACATTAAACGGACTGAAGCAGAATTAAACGGTGATGAGGTAAGCATATATTTTTTCTTTTCAAATCGATTTCCAAGCTAAAAACCATGTTTGTTCTGCAGCTTGGAGAGGAGCTCTGTGCTCCTGATGGGAAGCACGCACTCCTGCTTACAGCAGACCCGGGGCTGGGTGACTTTCAGCAGTGAGCACAGTGGGGTCGTTAAGTTAGTGTTCTTTGTAGGGTCATTTAGGCTGGAAAAGACCTCTAGGATCCCAAACCTAAGTCCAGCTCACCCCTCCATGCCCACTGACCGTGTCCCTCAGTGCCACATGCCCACAGCTCTGGAACCCCAGCACTCCCTGGGCAGCCCATATCAGTGCCTGTATCAATGCTTGGCTGCTTTTTCTGAACATCTCACAGTGTTACTTCTGGTAGGCCAGATAAAGCTGTTGGTTAACCTTGCAGGTGTATTTCAGTGCAACTGAAAAACAGAATTCCACAGTAACAGCAAAGGATTCACAGCATAGCATCACAATCCCTTACGAGGCACAAAAGGGAAGAAGATTAAAGTTTGGAAAGCAGCTCCTCAAATTACTTTTCCACATGCTAATAACAACCATATCTCACTCTAGAAAGAGCTCATCAGCCATCTACCTGCCCTCACATCGGCACAGCAGCACCTATCTGCTGCATCAGCCCCAGCCCCTTGGTGGGCTGAAAGCAGGATGGCACCCTCAAAAATCTGAAGAAGATTCATTTTTGTCAGGGCAGTTCAAGACAACTTTCTTCCAATAGTCTTTTAAGTCTTGTTCTTTTTTAAAAATTATTGTTTGCAAATAATGACATGAATAAATATCACACTCTTCTGTTTGCTTTGTTTTAACTTAAAAAAATGTTTGTTTATCCTTCATTAAATAGAACTGTGGAGTTCTGTATGAACTATCAAAGTAACGACAGATCACCATATAATAAACATCACGTGCCCAGGTGAGCTTCTTCCACGCACTCAGCTGGAGACAGCCTCTGTTCCCACCACAAGAATGGGATGGGAGATGAGAAAAGACTCCGAATTTGAAGAATCACCACCACTGAAGCAGAAAACAAAAGATGTCATTATCTGCCCCAGGAAACAAGCCGAGCCCTGTGTGCTGCGTGCAATGCACCCTCAGCTCATCAGCTGCGATTCCACAGCTCCATCTCCAGAGGGGAACCCGCTCTGTGCAATACGTGCCATATTGAATGACAACATTCAGTTGTCCCGGACAAGCAAACACGAGGAGGACTCCCTCCAAGAGTCACGCCTGTAAATGCTGCCTTCGAGGACTGTAAATAATAACAAGTTACCGCCCAGACCTGCTATTCTTCTGGACTAGATTAAAATTTGCCACGGTTTCGCATATGAAAGGGAAAATTGGGGTTATACTCTGATGGATTTCCTCCTCCAAAGGCCAAATGCAAGGCAGAGCGCATAGCAAAGCATGTTCCAGAAGCACCAATTTGCAGTTCCCTCTACTCGCACTATAAAACTGCTTCTCCTAATGTCACACTGCCAAAACCAACTTAAATTTTCACGTCCTAAATCAGAGCACCCGACACGTCTAGCTTTTCAGCTTGCATTTCATGGCCAAACAGGCAGAGTAAAGATGAAGTAAATACATATATTTGCAATATGTTTCAGCTATTTGTGTCAATTATTTTATACAGCATGTTCCCTTATAAAAGGAATTTCCTTATGCAAGAAATTTGCATAATTCAGAAAAAAAATATTTATGGATTATATCTGTAACTTGAATGATAATTCCAAATACTAAATGCTAAGGCACTTGCTCTGAGGGTTACTATGCAGATGAAGGAGGAATTTTGTCTCTCCCTCCTTTCAGAGAAACTCTAGGAGCTTATCTAGAAGGAAATTAAATTATTCAGATAATTGGACTGAGCAATGAAGGAAAGGGATGTTGCTGCTTTCAAAGGGCATCACATGGCTAGAAGAGAAATTGAAGCAGCATCAAAGACAATCCCACAAATCAAACGGTTTACTCAGTACGTACTGCAGGAATTGGACATCGGCTGGAGAAAGGAATCTGTTTTACTCCTGTGTCACTTACAGACACAACGAAGATGCCCATGAACTGCTCAGAACCTTTAGGAGCTGCTAAGCCAAGAAACAAGCAGCGATGGCCCCAAGTCAACAGAAGATTAAAGTGGTTTTGAATTTGTGACTCCCTGGAACCACAGCACCCTCTGACCTCATGACAGTTTTGAATGTTGTCATCTCTTTGAAGCAGGGATTTGGCATAGAAGGATGTGCCAGCAAAACAAACTGTGTAAAATAGCGATGCTTGGAGCAGGGTCCTCCGTGTGCATCCAGCACTGAGATAAGATGAAGTTCTGTCTCCTCGTGCTCTGCTTCTGGAACCCAGCACAGGGACCAAACTGCTTGGCTGCGGTCACTGCACAGCCTTCAGGCAATAACAGCCAACAGCCACAGCCCGGCTGGGCAGCTCTCAAGCACAGGCAGGCACAAACAGCTCAGGAACCCATTATCAATCCTCAGAACTGTCTAGTGTCCCCTGCTTGACATTCATGATAATGGTACAATAAGTATCACAAAAGAGACAAACACAAAGCAATGTATATCTCCCCCATTTCTATTATTAAAATAATGGCTTTTCCCTCCCCCACTAACTGAGCACTTAGCTTTTCTGAGTTAGAAATAATTCGTCATGTCATTTTTTCTGAAGATTACATCATTGGAGAAAGACTTCATTTCATTCCTCACCGCTGCACTCCTAAATTGACTGACACACAATCTTGGCATTTTAGGGTATTCAGCGCCAGGCTTTGGCTGCTGGTATAAATCACATTTCTTCACTCTTATTGCATTTTATTCATTTTATACATGACCAGAGATTAGAGTTCAAATGAAATAGATTTTGCTATCCTTCTTATACTCCAGATGCTACTAGTCTAGAAATCTTTAATTTTACTCACTTCAACTACTGAATTATTCAATGCAAGGGGAAAAAACAACACTTGATACTCTGAAATTCCAAGAAAAATAAACAGAGGACACTCTGACTGCAGGAGGGGACCTCCGCCTAACACGCCTGTGATGCACACCTGCAGGTACTGCCCAGCAGCACCAGTATCTCGGGGCACACACAAGCCCTTTGCACCTTCATGCAGTGGTTGGCATTTGAGAAGGCGTGGCCATGAACTGATGCTTTTCAAGCAACCTAACACCTGCAGCTCCCCAAATCACCAACTCCTGCTTTCAGCCTTCAAGAGAATGTTAGTGGAAGCGGCATGAAGAACTCAAAGAAATGCTGGCAAGCCAGCAGGAAGCCAGAGCCCCAGAAAGGAGCAGGGTGCAACCTGAACCTCCCAGCAACACCTCGGGGAGCCAGCACTGCTCCTGAGTGCAGGGACCAGACTGCCCGGCCCAGGTACAATCTTGCCTCACTTAATAGTTGCTAAATGAACACGAGGCAAAGCTATTTCACATTTTTTCTTAAATTATTAACGTATTCTAGGATAGAAAATAAACTTAGGTCAATTGCCTTCAAGTCGATTCCATTTCTATTTTATGGAGGAATAAGCAAGAGTGAGTATCGAGTGAAAGGTATCGATTATAAAAATGAACAGTAAGCTAATGTGTGTATAAGTAAATACATAAATGGGCAAACGGACCAGGAAACTAAAAATATTATGACCCTCATAAATATCCCTGCGTAATAAAGCAGCCTTAAGGAACGCTGCCACCTGGACCAGCTGCCTTGCTCTCCAGAATGACACTTTGCAGTTATCCAGGATACACGGTGCTAATTCATACTTTAAGAAAAGGAAAAAAAATACGTTCTCCTCGAAAAACAATTTAAGATTCTTTAGATTCTGCCCTGACTGTGTGTTAGGGCAAACATCCACGATCCCCAGTCTGAGAATTCGAATGTTCTCAGCATAGGTTTCTATCAGACCAGAGAGGTGCTGGCATTTGTTACTTGCCAGGAAAACCCGAGATGTCAGGCTGTGCATCTCCCCACACTGCGGGGGTCTTTCCCTCTGGAGAAAAATAAATAAAGTGTGGAGAAAACACAGAGAAAGCAGCAGAGCATGGCAAGAGGAAGCATCCAGCATGGCCATGGAGGAGCCTGCCCTACAACGGCGCAGTGCCAGCAGCCTGAACTGGGCCTTGGGCATGTGGAGAAAACATATGAGGGAAACCGTACCACAAACTGGCACCTGGGTACTGGGCCATGTACTAAGTGTACTCTGAACAAACAAACACAGCTTTCCAAAGCCTCAGCTGCCCGAGGCCATGCGATGGAGCTGCAGCTTCCAGTCTGCTTGAAGTAGGGCTGGGTGCACAGGGGAATGCAAACTGACGGAACAGAGAAATGACCTCAAACAACCATTGAAACATACCAACAACGCAGATATTTCTCAAATTCTACAAATTTAAACTGCAGAACAAAAGAGATTTACTTGCTAATTGTTACGTCTTCTTAAACGTTACCTTTTTCTGGTGAAGCAAAAATGTTTGTTCAAGTGGCACTGGCTTGGGTTGAGGCTACACAGAGAGTGCCTCATATAAAAAGCCAAACCAGCCAGTTTTAGCATTGTGGTGGTGGTAGAGCCCCAGGAACAACACTCATGCTGCAGCTATGTATGGGTAGAATGCAGAGGCAAGGTGCCATGGGTATCCTACTCACAGCAACCGGAGCACAGCCTGTTCCATTTTCCCCTGCAGCAGCCAGGCTGGAAAAAATGTTTTTTCCTTAAAACATTTCCCTGCGCTGTTTCTTTCTCTATGCAAAAAGCACGAATAAATGTGAAAAAGTAACAAACTGACCTTTATTTAGAGACAGATCTTCTCAACTGGGAGCTAGCTGTCTAGCAGCACAGAAGTATGCATTTATTCAGTAAAACTTCTACCGACCTTTCTCTCAGGCAGTCTGCACACACACTGACAGTGCCAGAAGCAATGAGGGGTGCTGCACACCCTGCCCTGGGCACAGCTCTGCCTGCACACCCTGCTGCTGCCCAGCGGAGTACCGCGTGGAGCTGCAGGGGAGGTGCGGTCAGAATGGCCTCAATGGAACTGAAGGATTGGCCTCAAAGGAAAGGGGATGGAAACACGGAGATGCGAGGAGCCTCTGCCATGGCTGTGAGCACCCGGGTTGGCTCTTTTTGCTCCATGTGCTCTTATTTGTGCGGGCAGTTGTGGCACAGTGCAGGCGGGCTCCTCTGCCACGCTGCTGACACGCGCAGCAGCTCGAGTATTTGCACCACGTTGTCATGGCAATGCAGTGTCTGCAGGTGCAGCTGAGAGCACGCTGCTGCTCTGCCTTGGCAGTGCTGGGGAACATTCCCAAAAGTATTCATAGCTTGGAAATCAGATAGGTGCAAATGCCTTGATGGTTTCCCCCTACTATATACTGTTAACCATTTTGGGCTTTGCAGTTTTCTTCAATTTTACTGGATGGTAAATGAGCCAAGCCTTACATTACAAAGGCAGACAGCCCTTTCATTTCATTCATTTAGCTCTTCCAAAAATAAAATTTATAATTCAAAATAAATGTGGGCATTTTTATAGGTTTATAATCACACATTAGTAAGTTAATATTGCAAAACAGAAGGAAACCACCAAGAGCCAAGCAGCAGCTCCCTCAGAAGGGCCAACCCTGGCAGCCCTGCAGAGGAGCTCTGCCCACCACACAGTTCTCTGGCTTCTCAGGGCTGCATGGAGCTGCTGGGACAACGTGCACACGCAGCACCTGAGCCAGTCCTGCTCTGTGAGCCTACATCTTCCCCAGCTGTCAGCTCAGGCTTAACAAGGAAAAAAACAAACGCTATTTCAGCCCATGCTATGCTCCTAATGAAAAGCAGGACTCCACGCAGAAGATTCATTTTACAGAGCAAGCTTCAAGTTTTTTTCTGGCCTTTCACCTTCAATTTTGTCTTCCCCACTCCAGTCGTATGAATGTTTTATTTATATCCCGTCACTTCCACCCTGTTGGAAGGCATTCTCTGAAATAAAATTGCTCTTTTTCTGAGACAGTCTAGTTAATAGATTCCCTTCGCATTCACATTTTCAGCAGCTGAACCTCCTTGATGCCCAGACCATCACACCGCCAAACAGAAGTCCTCCAGCCCTCCCAGAAGAGCAAGGCCCATTCTCCTCCACAGCTGGGAGCCATACCTTTACACCATCATTAGCTATTACTGAACACACAGCTTGGTGATATTGCAGGAAGCTACATGCAGTCAGATGGCATCCCGCCATGCTATGCTGCCACTGGACACTTCTTCACCAGGCCTGGTAACATTTTCTGGCTAAATTGATTTCTCATAATCCTACTGACTTCTTGCTTGTTCAACTCCTTCTCCAGGTTATCCATCTCTGGGAGCATCTACTCAATGCAAACGCTTGTTCCATCCCCACAGTTCTCTCAGAGCTGTCTCCACCTGAGGGATGAGGAAGGTCTCCACTAATGGCTTCCATGTGGGATGTGAAAGCAAACAAGGATTCTTTTACACGAGAACAACTGGTGTGCAAAACCTCAAAGCCATCCCAGGAAAAACACCCTGCTCCTTTAACACACTGAAGAACTGAACTGTGCCAGCAGCACTGCTCTTTCTGTGCTAAATGTGGTCATCTTGGGTTCCCTCCATCGCTACGGCCCTACTGTAAGCTCAAAAAAAGCCAATGGGAATCATTCAATGTCAGTGAAGTTCAACTATATTGAAAACATATTCCATATATTTGCATGTAAAATAAGATCTAATTCTGCTTAGAGACCTTCAGGGGAATTCAAAGTGCAAAATGGTGTCAGCAGAGTGCTGGGGCAGAAAAGGGCTAATCTTACTCATCTGATGTTTCTTTAAAGACCTTCAGAGAGTAGAACACTGATTATTAAAGCACACTGATACACATATATACATATATATATATAAAGCAAGCCAGCTTCTGGTTGACTTTTTAGATTATAATGTAATTATTACTTAAAACAGAGTATTTACATATTGCTTTTGCTACTTAGAACCAAACTTGCTGTTGCTGAGAGTGCCCTCTCCATTTAACATTATCACAGTGCTGCACATGGGTGCAGCTGGACACTGGTTTGGGATCTAACACTTGCATTCAAGCACAAAAAGCACCCCGCAATTCTAGCCAGCCAGTTACTTCTAATGGGTCCAGATTTATTTATTACTATCAGAATTATTTTGCTTTCTAAAGTTCAAATGTAAACTGAGTGTTTTAGAGCTGCATAAAGAATGGTTGGAGTCAGAGGAGGGCAAGCTATGGCAGCAAAGCCTTCCTCCCAGACCAGCTGTCCTTTGGAGTTTAAACCCTTGCAAATGAAGAAAGACAACTCCTCATTAAAAAGTTACACATTTTCCTTTTCTGTTAGTTACTCAAGGATGCATTTCTATTTTGGTGTGGTCTGAGTGCTAAAAAGCACCCAAGGGCAAAAAGAAGTGAAGCAGGGTGAACATGTTGCAGGACGAGAGGCTCCACAATGCAAACTTCAGCATTTTCTGAAAGCAAGGCTGTGCTCTTGGTGACTGTAACATGTCTTCCTGACAGGACAGTAAGGCCTGTCAGCCATTCCCCAACGCTCTGTTCCAAATGCAGCACAGTGGCTGTCCTGCTCCCCAACTCATTCATAACGTAATGCCCTGGGTTGGAAAGGACCACAGTGCTCATCCAGTTCCAACCCCCTGCTATGTGCAGGTCGCCAACCAGCAGACCAGGCTGCCCAGAG
>JAOWBP010004220.1:18271133-18310166 GCA_028571105.1 Tragopan temminckii | reverse complement strand
TGCCTCACCACCCCGTGTGAGAAACTTCCTCCTAATATCCAACCTAAACCATCCCTGCTGCAGGCACACGGGCTGCAAACCACTCGTCAAGGACACAGAAGTGCCTTGCAATTTTTTAAAGACAAACTGTTCACATTTTACAGGTGTGCACTGGTAGGTGTTAAATGTATCTATTATTTCGTCAGAGCCGTCCAAGTTTGCATCCAATTAACTTGAGCCATCCAAGTCTTGTTGCTACTAATGTATCTCAATTAGAACAAACCGTCGGCATGGCAACTGCTAAATCCATCATAACTCATGGATGGGGCAAGCTTGTTTGTGGCTTATGCAATCCTTGAGTTTCCACAGCTCACAGATGGGCATTTATTGTTAGGTTAAACTGGGAATGGGTAATCCTGGAATAGAAGATGATTTCGGTGCTTGTTTATTTGAGACTTAATTACAAGCAGCCAATCATTTTAGGAGCTGAGGAGTTTCATCCCACAGTCCCCCGCGCTGGTGGGCAGTTAGGAGACATCCTTGCCTGTGAACCAGATCACAGCACCAAGAAAGAGCTTCCACTCCTAATTAGCAACTACAGCACTTATTTCATTACAGCGATAAACTGAATCTGTCTCATTTAATGCTGCAATGACAGCTTACAGCAATAGCCAAACCATTTTCCAATAGAGTCTAACAAGGTGACACTGTGTGCTGTGCTACTGCACAACAGCTCACAATTCCTCATTACCAGCTCTGAATTAACTCAGAAATGGACTCCGATGCATCACACCTCTGAGACAGCGTTACAAATTGCCAGGAGTTATTTAGTGCCTCATACCTGCAGTTTCCTTTAGAGTACTTACACGGAAAGCAATCGGGAATATTAAAGGATAACAACAACTTGAGTTTGAAGCCAAATCAGCTCATGTTTAACTAGCCATGGTCTGACAAAAGTTAATGACCCAAGGAGCCAGTTCTGCATCTATACTTTATTAAACATTTTACATTAAAATTAGTTTATATAATTATATAGATTTATATAGATAATCCTCGGGATCCCTTCCAACTTAAGCCATCCTATGACTCTATTTATTGCTGTTTTCACAGCATACCTGTCTTTATTCTCAACTGAGATGTATTTACTGTCTTCTACCCCTTCTTAGGCACCAAGACATAAACGCTGAGGATCTGGCGGTTCCCTTATCGCTCATGAGGAAGCCACAAGGAAGCCAGTAAGTTCAAGGCTGAATTTGTGCAAAACGAAGCCCTCAGTCAGCAGCCCCGAGGGACACGGAGCACTACGAGGAGGAATTTCTCCGTGCGTGATTGCAATCAAATCAAGCCAGCACAGCCCCCAGGGAAGCCTGCCCTAACAGACTCTGCCTCCACGTCCCACCTCCTGCTCCCTGCACTCAGCAGGCACTGTGGCCGTGGCCAGCAGGTGAGTCCTTCCCTCCCAGCCATGCTGTCACCCATTTCCTCCCCAGCACTTGCTCAGCCCCAGCTGGAGGCGGCTGGCTGTCGGCATGGCCTTCCTTTCCATCTGGAGTCATTAACAGATCTCATCCTCCAGTCAATAAAATGAGCTAAAACTACATTGATTCTGAAGTTCTGGAGAATCAAAACACTCGATCTTCCCACTTGAACTTCCCTAGTGCTCCAATTAAGGTACCAGAACAAATCTTACCTGCTTGCTGACACCAGCTCCAACAATGCCCTCTCCAGCTGTAATCGCGCTTTGAGCACTGACCACCTTGCCTACACTAATTGATTTTCCTGTTACCATCTCCTAATGCAGTCTAGTTTTAAGCTTTTAAATGCATTTTACTCCTCAGTTTACTGCTGAAGTATTGTTGCTAGTTACGTTCTTAGCAGGAGCTGTTCCTCCACTAAAAAGAGCCCTATTGCCTTCAAATCTTATTCAGCTGTCTCCATTAAGTATTCCAGGTTGCTCTGATGTTGAAAATGCAAATCACAGAATAAGAGGAAGATGATAGCATATTGTTCATCTCGTATTTTGTCCTCCTACTCCCTCTACATTCTTTAAAATAAATGTCTCCGTCTCTAAGTATAATGCAATGAAGATCGTGTGAACGTGAGATATTAAATGTACAACACATACATTATTTTTTTAGTTGCTATAAACACAGATTGAGCATTACTTAATCAGTGGGACCATATGACTCAGGGGCACAGGCAGGGTGAAACCTGGGGTTTCCCCGCTCCAGCAGAAGGTGGTTAATGGCTGAGTGGATTGCATTTAATGGGCAATTAGCGGTACAAGACAGACAGTTAGGGCTGAGCGAAAAACATCTTTGTAAATATGAGTTTCACCTCATTTCCCCAGCCTGAGTTTTGTCACCACAGACATGTCAGCCATTTAAAGGCCAAGTGCCAACACAGAATGAATAATCCGGTGCTAAAGTGCCTGACATCATTAACTGCAAAGTGCTAAAGCTGAGAAACCCTTCATACAACCTTGGCAATTAAAGAGGTCAACAAGCTCTCCCTGCCACAGCAGATGACCCTATCAACATAGGTTTGGTTGGGGAATATCTGCCAGAAAAGGAACCTTGTCTCACGAATACTGCCTTATACCACTAGAGCTCGCAGAGTAAGTTCCAGCTGCTGGCAAACTCTTGCCTAACTCCACTATTCAGTTTGGGAAGGAAAACATTTGGATCATCAGTCACTGTCACAACACAAAGATGGCACATTAGCAACAGGAAAGTTTAGGATGCTCAGTGCAGAAGGGAACACTGCAGCCAAACTGCAGCCCCTCTTCCATCAAGCATAGCACCTTCCCAGCGAGATCCCTTCCTTAACAGGGAAAACAACAACAGAGAAACAGTTTCTCTAGGATCTATTCCCCGAGGTTTCCTTTTTTCTTCCAATTCGTCTCCCAGCTCGCACACCACAAGCAGCTGCTCTTGTGCATGCCTGCAGGCAGCCCTCCTTTGGCAGTGGCAGACTAAGCCCCTTCTCTAAGAGACACTCTGCATTTGTCATAGGGTATCAACCCCCCAGCAACAGTTCCCAGCCACTCTATGCTGCACCGACAGCACAACACGCTTCTGGAGCTACCTATGAAGCCAGGGGGCTGGTGCCAGCTTGGGTCCTGCTCGGTACCCCCAGCACCACACCAGGAGGGTGGGGGACAGGGACAAGAGGCAACATGGCTGCAGGTCAGAAGGGAGCTCTGCAGCCCGTGTCTGTGAGGGATGTGAACGCACATACAAAAAAGCCTTTGTTTCAAAATGTAGAAGTAGAAATGTGCTCCAAATCACTTCTGAAGGTGTACACATGGGACGCCAGGTCTCCTTGTTGTTTCTTTTTAACCTTCTAAGTTTATGCCCCAAAGACAAAATGCAAGGCAATTGCTTTGACTGAGTACTGTAATTTCTACTTTTATTATTATTACATGCCTGCTTAAGCCATTTAAAACACCAAATAAATCCTTCAGGTCAATACTTGTGCAAGCATTTCTTACATACAGTGAAACCTATTTTTTAGCTTTGTATTAAAGTGGCCATGCTAGACTGAAAACGCGCCTTCAAGAAGAGCTGTTTGCTTCCACTCTGCAAACCCAGCTATATTTAGTCACTGGTGTGCACAGAGAACCTGACATTTCTGCTAGGGGACTCTATTTAAAACAAACTGCAACAATCTTCTCCATCAGCAGAGGCTTTGCTTGGCAATGCGGGGCACCTGCTCACCAGTCCCCATGACTTGGGACCGAGCTGAATTCAGCCGAGCTGTTGGGCCTTCTGCTCCCATTCTGCTTCTGCTTATTTCAAAATGAACAGAAGAAAACCAGCTGTGAACGGGTCACCCACACGAGGGCAGTAAGCGAGGCTGCTCAGTGCCCTGCTGACAAGGGTCCTTGATTGAGCACCCCTGCACACGCTGCTTTCATAACCCATTCACACACAGTGACAAAAGTACTTAAGGACCCATTCTTTCTGCTCAAATGGTTTGACTCCTGCATACAAGTTCAGCAAGAAAATTGAGAAACATCTGCATGGCTTATGTTGTACTGAATAAGCCCGTCACGGTTTTCTTTTTGTTCCTGGATGAGCTCGGAATCAGCAGCCATTATTTCTTACTCAAAATAACATTATTATGTTTCTACAATACCCGTGGGGTTCAGAAACTGGCTATGATCTGCTCTCACGAAGCGGTACTTCAGTTCCCAGCGTTCAGCTCACCGCGTCAGCCATGATCTATGGGATTTTTCTGAAGAGATGATTAACTCTTATTCAGACAAAAGGGCATTAATGGGAAACAAAGGTTTCTACAGAAAAAATCAAACTGCTCTATCACAGCCCAGACCTGGAGAGCGCACTCTCCTCTGGCCAAAAACCCCGGAGTTTAGCACGGGAAAGACCTCTGTGTAGAGTCCAAACTCATCCACTGAGACCATGAAACAAGGCTCCCCAAAAACGCGCACGAGAATCAGTGTTGTAGGAATACAACAACATCTCAGGGAAACCACAGCATCTTCACCACCTCTGTGGGCAGCCTATGCCAGTGCCTGACCTCTCTTTTCAAGAAGAAATGTTTCCCGATACCCAACACGACCCTGCCCCGGCACAACCCAAAGCAGGGCTGTGCAGGACTCCCAGGTGCTGCGAGCACCCTGCATGACGCCAAGGAGCAGTTGCACGGTCAGGGCAACAGCTCTGCAGGAAGGATTACGCTGTCAGCGCAAGTGAGTTTGACATTGCAGAGATATCAAAGCGCAAGCAAAGAGAAAAGTTTCGTCAACAAAGTAATTGCTCTGCTGGACTCAATGGAGCTGCAATTATTCCTCGCTGAGGTGTTGTCAGTTTGTACTGCAG
Source organism: Tragopan temminckii (assembly GCA_028571105.1). Lineage (NCBI taxonomy): Eukaryota > Metazoa > Chordata > Aves > Galliformes > Phasianidae > Tragopan > Tragopan temminckii. The sequence continues at coordinate 18,305,343 of JAOWBP010004220.1, read as the reverse complement.
ATAGAAACTGTTGCATAACACAGATACGGGCATGTGCAGAGATTGCTTTTCATATGTAAAACTCTCTTGGCAGCTCTGCGTTTTCTATTAAAATAAAGAAAGAAAAAAAAAAGAACCAAAAAAGTACATGTCGACACTATGCATTAAACACCCACATGCTTTTCCCTTTCAAAATTACGTTGCTTTTTAGCCAGTTAAATCTGCACTAGAAATCACAGAACGAGAAGATACCCTCCTTCTACACTTTGCCCAGCACTTGCTGGAAACAAGCCCAGTGTTTGCCCACGCGTACAGGACGTGCAGCACCCAGCACCCACTGCACAGAGCCACCCAGCACCCACTGCACAGAGCCACCCAGCACCCACTGCACGGAACCACCCAGCTCCAGCAGTGCTGGGACATGGGGGGAACAGAGACACAGTGATCAGTAGAGCCCAGGTTTGTCATTCCTGATGGCTAATGGAACAATACTGAATGCAGATTGGAGAGGAGGAGGAACTGGGTTTGGCTGGGTTTGGCTCCCAATTCAGTAACTTGGTGAAAGCTTCAGCTGCTTGTGGCTATGCTAGCAATGTGGAAGCAAGGTTCTCCTCCAGGTGCCAATGAAATTCTTCATTTGTGGTTTTGCCTCCAGAACCTCTGTGCAGCACTGTACATGCAGCCGCCACTCTGCTGTGAGCTGCTCTCCTGGAGCTCTCTTCAAGGAGAGGGTGCTTCCATCTCTATTGGGTTTTGGTCTCCTCCAGTAGTCCTAATGCAGCGCCAAGCAGCAGCCCTGCAGCACTGTGCTCCTGCTCACTGGGGCAGCACGGGACAGCGGTGACTGCCCAGTGGGGGGTCAGGGCATCTCCCTCCCCTCCAAACTCATACTCCTTCCCGACTTCCATTTATTTTTTCATCTTCCCAATGAGATTTTTTTCTCTGTTCTCATCACAGAAGGGAATGGAAAAGGCTAGAATTATCACAGTGAAGAGATCCCTCACTTTCTACATCAGACATCAAAGCAGCATGCTCGCAGGCTTCAAAGAGTCCCTTGGTGACTGCAGAACCACCGCAGGGCTGCAAACTTCAAGTAATTCCTGCTTAAATGAATACATCTCTACTACGAGACAGCCACATGCAAATTTAAAAGTAGTATTATTACTCCATTATGAGGATACCTGTTCCAATTCTGTGACAATTTCACAAAATGAATTGATTGTTAATTATCTTTTAGCACTCACCTATATGTTCCTGTAAGGCTATGACTGTACATGCACAAACACAACGACTGCACTGCTTCTGCCTGACTAACGGTTGGTGGCATCCCTTCATTGCAGATGTACACCCTCCTCTTCAGGTAATTACGTGGAACATGATTGTGGCCTTGGGCTCTGCCTGCTCTGTGTTTTCAATTAGATTTTACTACAAAAGTACATATTAACATTAAAGGAGCATTACAATGCAGCAAATGTGATAAAACAGATCAATGGTAGACATACCTTCTGCTTCTGTTGTTTCAAGAATCATAATTGCCATTAATTTACGGTCTTCTGAGAAAGATCTAATTGCTTTAATCATCCCTTATTTCACCCACAGTGTGCACATTTTCTGTTACCCAGCTTTACCAGCAGCCTTGCAAGCCCAGGCAGCAGACCAGCACTCAGCTGCCCGCATGCCCTCCATGGCCTTGGCCCAGCCTTCATGGTGCAGAGCAGCTGCAGGCCTGGGCAGAGCTCTGGGCTGGAGAAGGTGCTCCGGGGGCACAGAGGATCCTTCTGCAAGAGCCCTGATCGGCGCACGGTGCAGACGTGGGTACATGAGTGCTTTTGGACACATTTACAGCCAATATTTCTTCGTTCTGCCAGACACTGAAGATGCCTCTGAAGAGCACGGGTGTCAAATCCTGGCCAAACCCTGGGTGGGTGGTTGTTTTCTGACTGGTTGGGATCCTCCAAGCTTTCCGATGGATGCTGCTCCATCGAGTGGGTGATAGAACCACAGGGGGCACGTGGCACATCCCTGTGATGAACACAGAACGACACCCAACCGCCTGCCCTGAACTGCAGGGCTGAGTGCTGTGCAAACTGCTGTAGAACGGCCGATGCAATGCTTCTGCCTCATGGGTGCTCAATCTGTCTGCTGGAGGCTTCTTCTGTGCAAAGGGAACTGGTATTGCTGTTATCATTGTACCCACTTCTGAAACGTTAAAACCTTTGGTTGGCTGAATACTACACAAAATCATGGCTGACAAAAATCCAGAATCACCAGGTATCTCCACGAATAAGTGAGAACTAAAGCTTTTAAAGGACATTTAAACACACGGAGGTATTTTCCCACCAGTCACTGTTTCCTAATCCACCAGCCACGCGGTTCCAAGAAGTTCCACAGCAACACGCACCAACACAGCCCTGCAGCCTCACATCACAGAGCAGCAGAACTTCAGGGAACACGTTTCAAAGAACATGCAATTTGCCTTCTACAGGGCCAGGGTCCCATTTGGGCTGAGGCCAGCAGCCAGCAGCTTGGGCTTACTGCAGGACAGCCCCGGCCCACGGCACCGCAGGGCTGCGAGGCTGCATGAAACCCCACACATTCCTCAGACCTGATGGTGGATGAAGTTCAGAACTTCAGTACCTGAACACACAGATCCTCACAGCTCCTGAAAACATAATACAGCTGTAGGCGAAGTCTACTGCAGAACAGTGAGAGAAATGAATATTTGCAGTTATGAAGTTCTAAGCAGCCACTGTTGTTAGAACCAGTCTTCATTTCTGTTTTGAAATGCAGAGGCATTATAAAGAATAAGTGTGAGCATTATTTAAAGCTATTCATTTCAAAGGGTGATAAATTACATTTCTTTAGAAGAAAGCTACAGCTCACAATCCTCCGTGTGCCCCCACTACGCCAGATTCACAGTCGTGCTCCAAATGAGCCTCAAAGCCCGATTTCCTCAAACACCCAACAGCATAAAACTCCAGCAAATGTTGTATTGAAATCCTCATAACTCCCAAATCCACATATGTATGGTTGCTATAGCAACTGTCATCTCAAGCCTTCCCAGCAGAGAAAATAAATGTGTGTCCTACCTGGTTAATCGGTATTTGTATTATGGAGAATTGAAGGGTAACTTTGTTTCGCCAAAAAATAGAACAGGCACTGAAGTGCTACTGCGCTAATGTGATATTATTTAATCTGAACGAGAATCCACTTTGCATGTGCCTTGAAATTATAGTATTTATGTAACATTCAACACAATAAGTAAAAATGTTGCTGCCAGATATACTCGGCTTACCCCGCTTACTGACTTGAATGGAAGGAACATGAAAAAAGACCCAGAAATCTGAAGGAAGGTGGAAGACTACATGGGATCAAGGGCTGCAAGTTTCACAGTGGCTGTATTACAGTTAAAACAAATAAAAAAGCCAAAGGTTAATGCAATCTGGATTCAAAAATAGGCTGATGGAAAGCCAAGAATATATGGTCGGTGTTTCCCCATTTCTCTTCATTTCAGGATGAAGAAAGCTCCCAGCATGGAAGACCACACTGGCTGAAAACCACCACTCGCTCAGAGTCATGATTATAACTTTTCTTACTTGAAAAACGTCCTCAAAATACTTCAAGAAGTCCCACTTGTAGCACCTATCCAGGAGCATGCTGACAGCCATTACTGCCTAGTAGACATACCCAGAAATGTATTATTTTAATCTCAGCAATTACTAAATAAAAGTGATCACAGCTACTAAGCAATAAAGTCTCTGCAGAACATTAAAATACAACGATGACATATCCTTCATATTAGTTCAGTGAAACAATTTGAGAAAATAAGATCTTAGGGAAATATGCAACAGAGAGAACTACACCTGCATGCCATTGCTGAGTACGAGAACAGACTTCAGACCTGTGCACACAGTAAGTTCTTTCAACTTCACAGTTATAGCCTTGGCCTGATTCCAAATGACATTTCTTCTTCATCACCATGATGGGCACACGAAGCACAGACCTGTGCACGCTAATGAGCCCAATGTGGCACTGCAGATCAGACATACCACGCTGCTGAGTGGGCCCTGGCATGTCTGCTACATGAAGCAGATTGATGCTCAGGTTGGCCATTAAAGGGATCTAGTTCTTCAGTACTACACCCTAGAGATTTAGAAATGTAACGTAAGCAACAGTACTCATATATGGAGATACTGAATTCCCATAGGAGAAAATAGCTTGTGATCTCAGACTTTCATAACCAGGGTTGAACATGGTGAGAAGAAATGGAGAACGAGGTGGTGAGAAACGAGCCCCAACCCCACGCCCGGCTATTTCCGACACAGCCTCCAACAATTCCTCCTGTCCTGTTAACTCCTCCTAGCATCAACAGCACTACGTGGAAAAAGTAAAATGGTACTAAACAAGTGCTGAAAGGTATTGTTTTCTTAACAATAAACTGACTTTTATGTACAGAGACAGCAAGACGGTATTTTAAGAACTCTCCCTATCACATTGATTTAACTACAGATGGTATTTCCCTTCACTGTATTTTTCTTTGTTTTTTGCCATGAAAGCTTTGCCTCTGGTAATCCTTGCTGTGCAAGTCTTAAAAATATTTACTTTAAGAGAGATTCATAATAATAAAAAAGCAGCTACCAGCGCCACCTGCGAATGGATGCTTCCAGATGCATCAGAGCGCATCGCATGCTGCCATACTGCTGCTTTTACCACACTGCCTGTAAAAACCTGAAAATGGTCCAACATATAAAGGGAAATGAAAGATCCGTGAGACCCAGCAGCCTCAGATGTGTGCCCTGCAGTCTGTCCTGTGGGGATGGGGCACGGCCACATGGCCCCACACAGTGACCCCACCATCACGGGGCCCGGAAAGGCAGGAGAAGTCAATGGCAGGAGCAGGCACTGCTGACCCACCCACAGCCTCAGGGCAGGGGGAAGCACAAGCCCGAGGGCTCCTTCCCATCATTCTCTCCCATCTGTGCTCCAAGATTTTGGCTCAGTTTGGAGCATTGATTGAGCTGTGCTCCACCTGACCTCACTGAGCAGCCCGTGCTCTTTTCAAGTGCTGCTCTGTATTGACTCTGCTGCAGAGCTAGGGCTCCTGTAATTGGTTTAACAGCTTTTTGAGGCCACTTTGCTTCTGATAAGATGCCCACACATCCACTGAGGATTGAACACAGTTTTGTTGTCCAAAACAATTGTCCAGGAGCACAGCGGCAGCGTTTGGCAGCACGGGCCCTCTCTGGAGGAGCAGGGCAGCACAGCAAGACGCACAAGGATGGGTGGGCACCACCCTCAGCCCCAAGGCCCCCGAGCCCCCACTGGGAGCTGCTCAATACAGCACAATAGGAGGGACCCACCAGCTCCATGCCCAGTGTTTGGTATCCAAGGAAGGATCTTTCTGAGTAAAAACATGACATGGTTCCTATGTCCTCCAGCAAAGGCCACAGCAGCATTTCAGAACACATACCAATAGCTACAGGAAAGCGCACTAAAAGAAGAACGCACCCTAAAACACGACCCATAACCCAGAGAGCAACAGAGCAGCAGGCAGGCAGGAACATGGGGCACAACCACCATGCAAGGATTGGCAGCAGCTCACAGGGACCATGGACTGCACGCAGCAGCAGGCTGTGGCACCAAGGAAGCCTGACTTCCTGACATCACAGCTGACCAGGGCAGTTCTGAAGGCTAAGGGCAGAGTAAGAGTCTGAGTAAATGCAAGCTGGGAATTTGCTATTCCCATATACCACCTCCCATATATCCTATAGGTTTTATATCCAGCCTGCAGCACTGGCCCCTCCCCAGCCCTCGTCGCTCCTTCCTCTCTGCTGATGGAATTATTTGCCTTTGATGAAATACTTGCAGCATGCTTTAGTCTTTTTTTTTTTTTTTTTAACCTGCACTGAACAAGAGAGGTATACTTAATATGCTTCCTACCAAGCAACATTATAGTTGTATTTATTGATAAAATAAAATAAATCCATACAATGAAAAGCATGGCGTTATATATAACACCATTCCTCAGCTTAAAAGACTGGGCTGCATGAGATTTTCAGCATGTACAATTTCCATTTCAGCAAAGACTTGCGTGGCTAAGATCATGCCCAATATTTTCCAGAGAAAATATCTGACAGAAAATCACTAGCAATCACAAAAAAAGTACAACACCCCCTGCCCTGCCAAAAAAAGAAGAAGAAAAAAGAGAGTAAGAAAAAGAGACAGAAAAGAAAGCCAAGAAGCAAAGCTGCTGTGCATTGCTCAGTGTAGGCATGAAGGCCTCTCTAGATGGGGAGGAGACCTGGCACATCTCATGGCTCAGATGTGCTACAGCCGCCATCTGTCTGTGCCCACACGCCAAGGACCATCTCTGGGGATGATACCAAGTGCAACCATGCGTGTTGTGAGCTGCGCGTCGCACAGGTAAGGTCACACTGAGGGCAGAACTGCAGTCAGCCCCAGCGTGTTTGCACGCATTGTGCTGTGGAGATGGACTACTGCCCTCCTCACAGACACCAGTTCTGCAGGGCTGCACTGACACAGGCTGCAAGGCTGTTTGCTCTGTTGGCATCATCTCCTGCACTCGGCGTGAAATCAAATTAATAATATTTTTTGCTGTCCTACATGAACTTGTGCAAGAATCTTTCACTTTCAAAGCAGTACAGGTTAATTCAGCTCTGTAGGTGAACTCATGGAAACCTAAAGATTTTGCTGCCAAATGATTCCTAATTCCAGGAGCAGCCTTTGACATTCTTCCAGTCTTTCTATCACACGCTTAAATCTTCACAGACAGCTCAAAGCCACCATCTCGGTCACCTGCAGGCCTGACACGCTCCCAGGCAAGCAGCACGAGAGCTGCTCTGTGCTTGCTGCATCAGACCAAAGCTACACACAGACCCAGCCGGGTTGAAAGCTGCCCGTGCTGTTCCTTATCTCACCCTCAACAAGGAGAGCAGTAGGGTTTGAAATACCTGAGATGTGGCAGCACTCCTTTCCAGCAGAAATCACCGCCCTTCGAGATGCAGCCGGAGCTCAGGACAGACTCTTTACCCTGCGGTGCAAATAAGCCCTGAGGCTGCTGTTAACAGAGCTGAGCACGCATCAGACAACTACGCATTGAATTCAGCACTGACATCTAGAAGCACAGACAACTCTTAATCATTTTTTAACATCGTTTTCTTTTATCTTGTATTTGAAATGACTTAGTTAAGAGATCTCTTTTTGTGAATGATATGACAGCTAATTCCCACTTATTCTACTGAAAAGGGACAATTGAAATAGATGCAACAATAAAAAGAGTGGCTAATACAATTGCCATTGATCATTTGCCAGTTTATCAAATGAAGATCCCACCAGCTAACTGGAGAAGGAAAATAGTGCTGTATATTGCATGTCTCTGTAACAAGCTAACTGGACAGCTCATTTGAAAATCTTGGTAAAGTTGGACATCAGTATATAATTTATAGCTATAATGAAAGCTTTTCTAGCAGACGCCGTGAGCTCATTTTCACCTACCTTTTCAGCTGACTGGGCAGTGCCAAAAAATATTGGAATGAAGGCAAGCCATACTATACAGGTAGTGTACATAGTGAATCCAATGGGTTTAGCTTCATTAAAATTCTCTGGGACACCCCGAGTCTTGATGGCATACACAGTACACGTAACCATTAGAAGAATGCTATAACCCAAGGAACAAATGATTTGTAGATCCGTTATGTCACATTTGAGAACTCCTCTGGCTTGATCAGGGTTCATAGTTTTCTGCTCATCATAATCTATGATGATGTTGGGTGGGTCAACTGCAAACCAAATAAAGACACCTAGAAGCTGCACAGATATCAAACTCGACGTGATCGCCAGCTGCGACGTGGGGCTGATAAGCCTGGGTGCTGTCACTGACTTTTTGCCCTGCTCAAATATGCGGTAGATGCGGTTTGTTTTAGTCAGCAGGGCTGCGTAGCTGATGCACATCCCCAGCCCCAGGAAGATGCGCCGGAAGGAGCACACGGCGACGTTTGGCTTGGCGATCATCAGGAAGGTGATGATGTAGCAGAGGAAGATCCCCGTCAGCAGGACGTAGCTGAGCTCCCGCCCCGAGGCCCGGACGATGGGGGTATCGTTGTAACGAATGAAGGTCGCCATGACAAAAATGGTGGCGATAATCCCGAGCATGGCCAAGAAGACGGGGATCACAGCCCAGGGCGAGTGCCACTCCAGCTTGACGATGGGGATGGAGCGGCAGCCGGTGCGGTTCTCGTTGGGCCGCTCGTTGTAGGAGCACAGCAGGCAGGTGACCTCATCGGCCTGGTACTGGTACCCATCGCACAGCTCGCAGTGCCAGCAGCACGGCATCCCCTTCACCATCTTCTTCCTCTCTCCCGGCTTGCAAGGCAGGCTGCAGACCGAGGGCGGGACTTCTCGCACTCCTTTACCCCACTGCATGTCGTCGATCTAGGAGACATGTGAAGCAGAAGGAGGCTGTTATGTGGGTGTTACCGCCGGACCGCGGGGCAGCACACTGCAACAAACAAATGGAAAACATTACATGTGGCCGACTGTGCTTTTCCAGACTGCACACCAGTGCCTTCACGTGGGACTGTAACCCAAGACTATTTACTGCAGCCATTCTTCATGTTTATTAGTAATAAATTTGTGTAGAATGACACAGCACCAGATAAAGCAGCAGCGTGGAAACCCTTTTTGCTGCATGAAAATCAGTGAGAGCACTTGATTTGGCTTATGGGAAGGCAGCAGCCACACTGTGAGACTGCCTTTTGTGCACCCAGAGCCTGGGGCTTCTCACTGAGACCACAGCAAGTGTTCTCCCCTCCTGGAACTACTGCTACAGGGGAACACTTTGAACGAGGCGGAAACGTACCTAGGGGCTGGAACTGGTGGGAATGTGGTGAGATCTGTAATGAGAGCTGCGTAAGAACTACGAGGTACAAAGAAAATAGTCATCAGGGAAAAACACCGTAATTAGATAATATTTCATTTCAAAGTCACATCCAGCTTTTGAAATACCATGCATGCTTCTGGGAATGCAAATTATCAACGACTGTATTAAGTAAATGGAACGTCTCATTTGTTCTGTGGTCTTAAGAATCCTAAATCTAAAGAATCCTAAACTCCAAGTTTAACTCAAAATGCCGCACAAAATTGGAGTCACAAATCATTCTGAAATATTCCAGACTGACCAGCTGCTAAGAACCCAGGAGGTTCAGCACCGGAGCTCCCCTGCAATAACCCAGTCTGGGACCACGGGAGGGTCCTGACACCCAGCACCGACTCATGGCACCAGATCCAGCCCAGCCACACAGCAGAACTTCAGAGATTCCTCAACCTGCAGCACATGTGTGTGCGCACAGCTTTTCCTGACGCACTACCTGATCTGCTGGGGCAGATGTGAGCAAGTCTAACTAAAACAACATTGCAGCTAATAATTTAGGTTCTTCAATGTTTACACGCTCCAATATTTCCTACAACTGAGGGATTTTAAGGTGAGTTGCTGGAATCAGCTGTCTGTGATTACTGATGTGCGCAGGAAGACTGGGGTTAGAATGTCTTAAACTGAAGGATTAAGGTGCACCCTCCTAATTTAATTCAAAATAGACCCCGCACCAACTTTGTTTCATATACCTGAAAAAACATCGAAGCCACAGACTGCTCAAATATTATACTATTGAGAGTCTGCAGCCAACGTTACAGAAATAATCCCTCAATAACAGATATTTCAGAGGTCTGCCACTGCTCAAGAAACTTCATTAACCTTCAATATTCACTGCCTATTCTGAAAGATAAAAAGACCTGGGAACTCTTCCCTAGCATCGCACTGAGCTGAAGGCTTGCAGCTCACAGAAGCTGAAGAACGATTCCTCCTTATCGCTGCTTTCTATCTCACCTTTCTGGAAAGATGGAAGCTGAGGCAGGGCAACTACCCCATACCAGTGCTGGTACAGCTACAGAGCGACACGCCAGCCCAGGCTGGAGCTTCCATTTGCTATTACAGCTACTAAACACAGAATGTACTTGACGCTGGTTTTACAGCATGCACTGATATGAAACGAGGAAAGCATCTACATGCATGCATTTTGACCCAGGCTGCAGCGATGAAAGGGTTCTCACCAATTTTCGACATACCTCAGAGAGCCACAGACTTATTAATGCATCATCACATCCCCCTGTGCCTTCAGACACAGAAAAGGGAGAATTTCCATATTCTCAAAAGTATCCCGTGCATTGCTAGATAGCGGGGACAGCCTGAAGGTATCTCATTCTGCACAGATACTGGTGTGAGGAGATAAATAGGAGATCAGGCAAAATTATGGAAAGTTCTTTTCTGGTCTGCTGGGACCACACCATGATAACTCTGTATCGCTGCCCTCAGAAAGGCTCACGGTGCTCCTTTGCTTCTGGCTAGAAAATTAATAATGAAAACTGCTGTCAGATAAGCCACCTGCCACCGAGGCAGGTGCTGGGAGCGGAGAATCCGATCCAAAGTGGAGATGCTTTCCCCCCACACACACACAAAGAGTATTTTTGAAGCATTTGAAGCATTTCTCATCTTTGTAATAAATTATTGCTTCATAACTGCTTTCAGAAGTGTAAACAAAAGCAACAAACTGTTCAGCTGTTCATCGGGAGCCCTGGGAGCTGATGGCTGTACCCAATGTACATTATTCTGTTCTCCTCTTCCCATCCTTTACTGCAGTTTCTGTAAATAGGCTTTTGAGAACCTGAATCTAGAAAAATTTCTACTGTGCTGAGGAATTGTTACATTCAGTTTCTTCTTTTATTTACTTCAACCTAGAAGCCTGATTCTATTTAACGGCACTTTTCCCAATGCTGCTTGCCTATCTGAGCTGGAAACAACTTACTTCCAGATTTTGCCAAGTTCGGAGTTTCAGGATCAGGACCACAATGAAAAAGCAAGCACAATTTTTGTCCACAATTACTGTAACAGGACTGTCAGCAACACAAAACAGCAGAGCATTTCCTTCAATACAATCTAACTAATAGCAGCAAACCACGGGATTTGCTGCTGTTAGGTTCAGATAAAAGCAGTATTTTTAAGCAGTCCATACGAAAGCAAGCACTTCTGGTCCTTGCTTCTGCCCTCAGCCACCTCAGCATAGCGCCAGTCCTGCCTTCAGCCTTCCCTCCCAAGACTGGCACCTAACCTGCAACTGCTCAGAATCTGGAGGGCAGATGAGAAACAGGAGGACGGGCACTTTGCCACGGCCTTGCCAATTAGCGTTCCTAATGTTGGCAGTGCACTGTGCTTTGTGCTCCCTCCACGGCTGCCCCACGCTGCCATGACAGCGGATGCACACCCAGCACCGCTGCCCCTTCACGCTCCCTGAAGGCTGCACACCACCACGTATTTCACCTCCTGGGTTCGTTTCTGAGTCCCACAGGTGAGGCTGTACGTGGCTCTGGGCAGTGAGCAACCAGCACCCAGGAGCAGAGCCCACAGCTCACTGCCCACTCCACGAACACCTCAGTACGATGGGATCCGGCCCCAGCATTAATTCTCATCATGCTCACCACAGAATAAACATTAGCAAGAAATGCTTAGTCTGTCTCATAAGGCCTAGCATAATTGTTCATTTTAATGAATAAAGTAACTCGATATATGTCTATAATTTAAACACCGCTGCTTCTTCTCTCAGCACCACAAACATTTCTGTAATAAGCTATTTGTTCTGAACCAAATTGTTTCACGCAATGTTTGATTAAAATAAAAGTCAGTACAAAAATAATTACGTTACTGATAATTAACCATCTCAGGAAAAAGATAGCTACTTTCCCCAATAGGGTGTTTATAATGGCGCTGCCATTAATTTCACGGACATATTAGGAAACAATCGCAGAGGATTGCGCTCAGATTTATTGCTATCTCACAGACTGCTTTCAGGCTCCTGTCACTAAGTCAGAGTTCAAACAGTTTTTGTACATTCAACTTTCCAGATAGCAATATTTGCATGACTTAGCTCTTCGGGCTTAGCTATTAATGTCCTGTAATTAGTTTTTCAATCCAAGGCTTTAACGTGATAACAGTTTTAAGCTAAGAATATGTCAACAACACACAGTCAACAAAGCTTCCTGCAAAATATCAACTAAAATCCCTTAAATAGATAACAGCAGCGATAAGGCAAACTACCAGGGAAAGTCACAAATCTACCACGACGACTCACCCAGACACGGCCAACACTGCATTTCACCCACTGCTGCAACTTCTCCCTTCAGCTCCATTCCCTGGGGGCAGTGGCACCCAGCCCTGCAGGAGGGGCTGTTCCCCACCACCCCGTCCATCCCCATGGCTGGGGCCCCTAGCAGCCCTGGCACTGCCCTGCTCCTGACCTACTGCTGGGCTCCAAAATGGATCCAAAATGGGCAGCTTCAGGGGAGCAGCACCAGCACCTCAGTTTTCCCGCTGTGTTGAGATATTCATCTTAAATCCATCCAAGTATCCTCCTCTTAAAACAGGAGTTAAAAGTCCCTGTGTGCGTCCTGCTCTGGTCTCTCCTACCACTGCCCGCTTTGTGCCAGGGAGGGCTGCAGGCACAGCCACATCTGTCATTTAGTCATCGTTTACGTGATGAGTAAATCAGCGTTCAAACCAAAGGCAGTGGAAACTCATCACCGCTCGCAGGCTTGCAGCCAAAACCTGGCAGTTCTGTGCAGTCAGCACAGCTCCTTCAGCTCACACCCCGTGCCCTGCTGCCTGAGCTCTGAGCCGTTCTGCTGCCCACCGGGCTGAGATCCCCAGCTCTATGCTGTAACTGTTTTTTGGTGATCTCAACAATCAGTTCTTAACCCACACAGAAACACGATGCATCTTCCTTTTCTCATCTTACTGCTTGTTTAGTTTGATATTTGTAGTCATTTGCCACCGATCTCACACGCCTCAGTAGCACCGGACACCGACTGCAACGAGTAACAACAGTAATGAGATCCAAAGCCTATTTGTTCTACATTAAACTAAGGACAATTTTAGCACAGCACTGATTCAGAGAGAAACGCTTAATCTACAGTTTTTGCAAAAATGCTCATTATATATTCCTGTTGACACACAATAAAGCTGAAAATTAATTATTTTAATGCTTTTATATCTGACTACAGCTTCCTGTTGTCTTCTCGGTAATGGGATGGGATGGGCCATGCATCTTCAGAATTCATCCTGCAGCCCCTGCATAACTTTTTAAATTAAAATAGAACATATACTTCCAAATGTGCATTTATAATAAGCAGTAGTTATCTATTTAAGTTGATAAGTTAGAGCAAATCTATCTTCTTGAAGTAATCTAAGAGAATTTGCCATCCTGAAGTGGCTTGCAATTAGTTTCTGCAATCAGCACCAAGCCCATTGCTCAGGCCAACACAGACTTCTGCTGTCCTTTGTGCTGTGCTCAGCATTTCGTCCCCAGCGTGCTCCATTGCCAGCCCTGTCAGAGCAGACTCCAGGCCAACAGTCTTCTGCCCTACTCACAAAATAGAAATAAGCTCACAGTGCCTCTAATATTTTACATGCAGAAAATAACAGCTCCCGTGGGGGGAGCAACACTGCCACCCTTACACACCGGGCCTCACTTCAGAGCCTAACACGTTCATTCAAAGATTAATAAAACCAGCCCTTCTTGTCCACTGTCCTTATGTTATGGTCACTCAACCAATATCAGAAACTTCTAGGGGAAAATTTGGTGTCCAAAGCTTTTCTTCATTCCCTGCTACCACCTACTGTAGTGCAAACCTTGGTGACAAATTATCTGATCTTTTTAAAGGGCTGTAAAGGCATCTAGGGAAAAAAAGGGAAGGGAAGGAAACCATTGCAAGGCATTATGGGGATATTTATACATCAGATTTCAGCTTCATACAGGAAGACAATGGCTCACTGTGAGCCCACCCCTAAATGCTTTAATCAAGAGATGCTCCCACTGATATCAATTGGAGCTTTGCTTCAGTGAGGAAGTGATGGATCGGTGTTTAATTATACCATAAATCAACTTGAAATCACCAGCAGTTACCCCCTGGATGCCCAGGAGGAACAGCCATCAGGCACAGATTGCATTGTAAGAAGTGCTAACACTCTAAAAACTCACAGTCTTGGAGTCTTGGGGGGGGGAGGGGGAAGGAAAGAAGGAGAGGATTTAACCAACGTGGTGTGGGGATCATGAAAAAATACCTCATTTCAGTTCAGCTACTCATTGATACTGCACGGACCACAGACAATCTGCAATTCTGAGTCTCCCTGTTGTTGAACCCAGATCAACATTTAACCCAGCATCACATATCTTGAAAGCATCCGTGGGACAGCCCATTTAAAGGCTGGTTCAGTGGACAGGACTGGGAGCAGGGCGGGCCGGCCGCCAGCAGGGCTCAGCGAGGCACCCCTGGCACAACTCACAACCCGCAGATGTCAGCCTGAAAAGAGCCCCGTCGTCCCACTGCTGGCAGCCCACGCTTCTGCCAGCTCCTGATGTTTCTGTGGTCGTGTAGAAGGAGATAAAACACTGCTTAATTAAAGGAGCAATTTACGGCTTGTCTGGCACCTAACTGGGACAATGAAAGCAGGTTATGAGCATAGTAGCCTGGACTATTATAAGCATGTTACGCCTTTGGCATAAGCTAACTTGTCCTTTCGTGTCACGGCCCTCAACAAAGCGCAGCTGGAGCCGGAGCCGTGCGCGGCCGCCCCGCACGCCCCTCCATGCAGTGCAGCACTCGTATGCACCGTGGTGTGAAACAGATGAAAGGCTTCATTTCAAAGCGAGGCGGCCCAGTTACGAACTCATACAAGAGAAACTGCTCAATATTTTACAGCCGGGCAGGAAAGGGCCTTAGCAAAGTTGCCTTCAATCACAGATTTCTACTTTCGTCCGCTTTTTGGGACGGTCAGACACAATCGCATGTGTCTTATTTCAAATATACCCACGTTGGCACTAGAATAAAAGTAAGAAGCTTAAAAGTCATGAGGTATGCACTAAATAATTAGATAAGGGAACCTCACACCTGGCTCCTGACAAAGAGGGCTGAAACGGTCCCACAACCCCCTGCTGCTTCCACCCCAACACCTCTAAGCAGCAGTGAACGCAGCAGCACATGCTAAATAGGATGAAGCTCTGCATCCAGTGTAATGAAGGCATAGCAGAGCAAGATGAAAGCCAAAGCAGCAGCACGTGCAGCTTTCTGTACGTGCACAAGGACTTTAACCTTCCCTGGGTATTTGAAGCTCTGCACTTGCTCCACGGCTGTCCTAGAAATGGGGACTAAAGGGATTCATTGTGCATGACAAAAATCCCTCAATCCAAAGTACGAAACCACCTAAAAAACAGCTTGATATTGGGTCAAAGTAATTGCTCAGTATTTAAGTGAACAGTTGAAATCAAATGTTCTAATACGTTCATAATGCTCAGAAATTTTCAAGTTCAAGTCCCAAATAACAATATGAGATGACAAGGGCACCTAGAAGCAAAGGCAGGAATTCTGATTTTTCTGCCCAGAACTCATTTTCAGAGTTATTTTTCATAGTACAGCCATGAGTTGACCTTACCCAGGTTTTGAGAAAAGGATTATCCCTTGATGCTTATTTATCTCTGCTTATGAGCTAATAACTTCTTTTTCTGTTATTTATGGTTGTGAAAAAGGAATACATCTGCCAAATCTGATATATTACTTTCAAAATGGAAAGGGTAATAACTAGAGATGTACCAAATGGCAGGTGTGTAATTTGGATAGCATTTATCTTAAAGTGCCTGCCAACTCAAAATGCTTCAGTTTATTTATCCTACTAATTTCCAAGCTGATTCAAAGACCAGTATGTGCTAGTCAAATTATTTGGTCCTGGTCTTCCCTTTTTAAAGGATCAGCATCAGTTGTACAGTAATTTCCTCGTCATGGCTAGTGAGCATGGCATAATGACACACAGGCTGGGGAAGCAAGATGAAAGAACCACAAAATTCCAAGTGATACTCAGCACCTAACTCCTTTAGGCCCTAATTAGCTTGCTGCAGTATTATTAATGCTACTAAATTTTGTTGCTTGGGCTACACTGGGTCAATCGGTCCCAACCACTGTAGATGGTACACAGAAAATTAGGGCTGGCTAATGGGACTAATTATCCTTCACATGGAGGCCACTCTTCCACCAAGGCTGCGATCATGTCGTGCTGAAACAGGGCTGGGGAAGGAAGAGCAAAGGAGGTGGCTGTCACTGCACAGTGATGGCACAGGGCATGCTGCAGCTTTGAAGGTGACACGGAATGCTGGTTTGCTTGGGCTGTGCAGGGTGGACAAACTGGCACGACACATATGAAAGGCTAAGATGGCATGCAAAACAGAAACAGAGTTTAAAAAAGAAGATCACTTCATAGATTCAATGCCTAAATAAATAAGAGTAAAAATTCTACCCTCCAATTGCATCATTAACGGTGCTGTCTTCCTGCACTTCCACTGCAATTCTGCAGCTAACTTCAGAGCTTTATTTCCTATGCTAACCACGGCAAGTTAAGGAATTTTGTGCCTCAGTACACTTTTGCAGACTTAATCAGAAATAACCAACACCTTGCATTTTTCTTCCCGTTGTACCCTTTTCACCTTGCTGAAAAGTGAGCACAGTGATGGGGAGCAACTCCTCATGCCCTCCTGCTGAGCACCCTCAATATGCCACCGCTGGGCATCCTTCGCAGCACAGACACTCTTCCTTCCCTCTCCTCCCCAGGAATACAGAAATGCAGTACAGTTGCAGAAGCATCCCAACTAGCAGAGAACAGCCTGTGCTGCTTTTTCCAGTCCTATTTCTGAAAGAAAAATCATCCAAGCTTTGGCTTTTGCCAAGGAAGTGGAAGTCCATACTGCTGATTTCGTTTCGCCAGTCTGTCTGAAAGACAGACAGTGCAAGAATGGAACAAAATGCCTCATTATAGGCAACATTTCTAGCTGCTACTGGGAGCTGGATGCTCAGAAGCCACATTTAATGGTCAAATACATATCCTCCATATCATTAAAAGGTGCAATTAACAAGTAAACAAGGTTGTTTCATGGGAATCATCTACTGCAGCATTTTCATATTAAAAGTACATTTTCAGATCAGTGGAAGAAACAAACAAATAGTGAAACAAAACAAATAAACTTTAGGGAAAGCCTCTTTTAAGTGCAAACTAAAGGCACTTCTCAGCTCTATTTGGGGTTGTTATTGCCTACCATACAAATGATTAGCCTGAGACATTGCAATGCATACTATATACCCAATATTGTACTCTTCCCACAAACCACATCGATTTTCCATGTAAGTTGGTATCCAGGGACATTTAAAAATGATTATTTTTGACGCACTCACTGCCTGGACTCCTTTGAGAACCTTTATAATTTGCTTAATCATTGGAAATTCTAATGGCCATTCACACAGTCCTGGTGTGGGCAGAGCCTCTTGAAAACTCTGTATGGAATTTCTTCCTTCCCTCTAAAGAAAACCATCATAATTCCGTTCTGCAATCCTCAGTACTCACATCTGCATCGTCTCAACATTTCGCTTTACAAAACACAGCTGGATTGTGCTTTGGGGCAACAAGAACAGCATGACACCAATCATTCCCCTGTCTGTTAATGCAATACCCTAAAATACTTTGGAAAAAAAAAAAAAAGAAAGATGACAAAACAGGAGCTGGAAGCTTCTCCCGGATGACCCTGGGTTTAATCCTTCCCAGACCTCTGAGTGGATCCCATAGATCATCTCAGGTCCCATCACACAGCTCCTGTGAGCGAGCCCGGCAGTCCAAAGTTGTGATGTGTAGGAGAGCAAATACATCACCTATTTTAAAAGTGCAACTTAGTTATTTTTTGATCCTCTACTTCTTACCTTACTCGCCCTCAGAGCAGGTCCGGCTGCCTGTTGGCCCCTGGACATTTAGGAGAACACACGATGAGGCAAATTCCGAAGTCAGTAAGTTGCCTGATATACTTTATTTCCTTTCTAGCTTATATGAGTTTCTTACCTTTTTTTTTGCACTACCTCTGAAAAGATGCGTTATATCTTAGGTACTCTCTCAGTCTGGTTTCTCTTAGCAGTTATGTCCTTACAAACATTTTACCTTGTGACATTCTCAGACCTGGAGAAAATTATACAATTCTCACAGTTACTAAAAGCTGATATAGCTTAATTCATTTCGCTTTGCCTAAGGTAGCACAGCTCATGCAGCATACATTACCACCTAAGCAAAATGGGTCAATAATGAACAAGAAATGACATTTCATATCTTTAATCCCAAGTCTGAGTTTTCAAAGTGAGGTGCAAGATTTAACTATTGCCTTCCTACTTACATGTAGTACAAATTTAAATGCAAAGTGCAAACTGCAAAATAAACTTCTACTTAAAAAAAAATATATGCATATATATACATTTATATATACATACACATACATATGTGTAGATATACATATATATATATAGTTTTTGTGACTTCCAAGTATGGCAAGTAAGCTCCAGGAATACCTTTGAGCACTGAACGGCACTGGATAGCTGCTTGGATCCAGTTGCTGTTCTGGATATTTCCCTAAAAAGGCCTGTACATGTAGGTCTCCTGCCAGAAGACCAGACATCTCATTACTCTTTCTGTTAGATCTCTATTTACAACATTTATTTTCAAATTCTGTAACAGAGATGTCTGTGGCATTTAAATAGATCAGTCTGAGCAGAAGTAGCTGAATAGGTGTTGAACAGCTGATAACAAAATTACCTAATATATTTGTGGGGAAATAAAGAATCCCAGCGTGGAAGTGGCACTTTACCCTATAACCTCCCCGAGGCCAGGGCCAGATCCCTGCTCCTGTACATCCAGAGACACCGAGGGTCACGGATGTTACTGGAAAACATGGCTGCTTTCTGCCCATCTTCCCTCTCCTCTGAATCACTGTGCTGAACCCACAGTGAAGAAAATAACACAGCACAGCTACTTCCCCAGGGATGAGGGAGTTTATTAATAAGCACAGAGTGATTTCCTTTGCACTATAGAATACGAGACAGGATTTATAAGCAGTTAGATTCATGTAGTATACATGTTTATGGAACACTATTGATGATTATCAATACGATTCATCTCCTAAGCACTTGTTTAGAAAGATTGCAGTGATAAATCACTTATTGCTGGAGGAGATTATAAAAAGAGCAAGGAACTGCCCAGCCGTTGGCCTTCTGACTCTGCACACAAAGGCTCTATTCAGGTGGCAGTCATGTTCCAACATCTACACTGCTTAATGCTGCTAAACTATTTACCATTCGAGGGCACATCATTAAAACAATACAGATTTGTTTGTTTATTTCTGCACACGGGGTTTTTAGGCATCTTTAATATGTATTTGTTCCTGCTTACAAAAAAAATTAATTAGAGAGATTTTAATTTCACTTGGAACTAACAGTGAACTCAGTCTGATGCTCTGCAAGTGACACACGTTTCAAGCTGGGGCTCCCTGAAATCTCTGCAGTATAGCAGTGGGCAGGGCAACAGGCTTTTCACCTCTGCTCTTTATCAGCTGGGGATGCACCTTCAGCCATCCTGAAATGCACTTCAGCCTCAGACCAGCACCCAGCTGCCCAGTGGCACCTTTACATGCCACAGCAGGAGATACTGAAGCAATTAATATGATATGATGCAACCTACACGGACACCAATAGATGGGAGGCACAGCTCTCAGCCCAGACCTGCAGCTCATCGTGCAGAACCTCAGTGCCAACAACTTATTTGTTCCTTCAGCAGGGGCCCAGACCTCCTGGGATGGGTCTCACCAGCCTGCTCACAGTGCTGCTGCCATGGTGCTGGCACAGCTGCACCAAGTCCAAGCTCAGTGGGATTAAACCAAGCAACAAACTGCCAACTGCAAACAGCCCTGGCTTTAATGACTCCCAAGAGCTTGTCAGTGCAAAACAGGAAAGTGGGGTACAGGTGGAAGAAAAAGGCTGTTCAGAGACAGCCACAATGCAGGATGCTGCTTGTGCAGCAAATGGTACAGGGGTGTGGGAGCGAGTTCAAGCACTGCAGGGAAATGGTGGAGACAAGTATGGGATGGAGTCCCAGGGAACATGATAAAGAATGCTGCTGTGCTAGGGTATGCAACAGACAAATCCTCGGAAAAACAAGATTCAGCAATTTCATGGGGATTTTTTTCCCTTTACTTTTGGATTTTGACAGCTCAAGGGCAGTTGCAGAGGTTTGGACATGAAAACATAATAAACCTGAGGCATGCTGAGTTAACTATATAGCGAAAGAGAAGCAGTATCACTACATCTCCCATGAGAACCTCCCATTCCTCTAGAGGCAATCCATTTCTGCCTCCTTCAGACACATCCGCTCCTCCAGGAGAGGCGTTTGTCCTTTTCAGGTACCTCAAAGCACTGCAAGTCGCATTCACAGAAGTCAGCCAGTTCCTGGCATTTCTATGTGCCTTCCATTGGCCAACCCCTAAGCGCTTTATGGAGTAACAGAGGCACACATGTCAGGAAGGTACCCATTATAGGATCTATGGGGTAAAACAGCACAGACGGTTCACTGCCTGTCTAAAATTCAAAGTTCAAATTTAAGACATGAAAGCTGAGTCTCTTGGCCATTCTGCCTTCATCCTTAACCCACAGCAAGCTTCCCTATTTCTTACTGCATGAATAGCACAAATAACAGTAATCAAGTTATTAAAACAAACATACAATAACACAACAAAAACAAAATCCTCCACACACTAAAATTTCCCCAATGCAAAAGTAAAACAAACAAAACCCAGCTGCTGACACCTTTTCTCCACAGTAAATTTCCTCCTTTCCATCAGTAGCACTGCTTGTTCTGAAACACGTTCAAAATAGTTCTCCTTGTACTGATGCTTATATGTTATAAATACATTATATATATATATATATTTAATAATACACAAGCATACTCTCAGCACTGGCAAAGTACAAGAGAGTCCAGATCTCCAACGCTCATATGAAACCTAGAACATAGGCCAGCAGTGCTCTCATCTAATTGCACGGGCTGCATCTCTGCTACTGAGCAGGCTCTGGGGTTCACGAGGCTGCATGTCAGTGGGGACGCAGCTGGCCGAGTTTCCAACCCTAAAATCCAGGGAAAGCATTTCAAACCATAAGAGGGCACAAACTATAAATACTGTTTACTAAATCCGTGTGCCGGGGGCTGACAGAACTTGACATAACCCTCGTGACATGCTCTGCCATGACCTCCTGTGGGAGATGGTGGGGCATCGTGTAATCAACCTCACTGCAGGGAGAACACAGTGCTGCAACAGTTTTTCATGGAACACTGGCCAAACCATTTAAAATTAGACATCTGCTCATTTTACCCTTGCGTAGATATCTGTGAAATACAGCCAACATTTTTACTAAATCATGCCTTGAGCGTTAGGCTAAGCTGTGTTAGATTGCTTGAGATCAAGCAAGTGAAAGAAAATTTGGTAATTACTTTGGCCTTATGTAAAAACTACGTTATGGCCCAACTTTGCTGCAGTGAGAGTGATGAAGTATTTTCTTAGTAATCAATAAAATTCTGACCTCAGATACAGAAACGTAAATGCAGGGTGAGTCAGCTGCACTCAGAGGAGACACCTCACATAGGCTACAGGCAGATCTGAGCCTGGCTCCTGTGTGTGGGGAGCAGACATCTGCCTTCTCCAAACACTGCTGCCAGACAAGAAAGCAAACGGGATACAAAGATGTGGAGAAGCAACTGGGATCGAGAGAAACACAGACTCACACATCTCAAAAAAACAGGTTTATAAACTGATGATAACAACGAGAAAACAAACTGGCATGGCTTATTCTAAGACTTGTAAATATATGTTGCTAAAGATCTCCTCAGCCTTTCTATTGTCTTTTGCAACAGAAAAAGTCAAACAGTTATTGTGAAAAAAGTATGGTGCAGCTAATCAAGGGGAATCAGCATCTCGACTCCATACTTCTGCCTCTCACTACAGAAGGGTGAGAATGGGAAGACAAGATACACCTCTGTAGGACTGGACTGACTATAGACTGAACAGCAACACTGCTTTCATGGGAAAAACTACACCAAAATGCTCTTAGCTTCTTTGAATGAGGACAATAGTAAAGAAAAAAACACATTACTCACCTAGGACAGTCTTTGGCACTTATCTGCCTACTGCTTTTGAGACCTGGAGCACCCTTACCATTAATGGCAGCATAACTGGGCAGAACAACTTCTCTTTTGTAATGGAGAACATTCAGACACACAGAACTAAACCAGACAGCCCCAAATGGCAAGTCTTGTGGAAAACGGAGCATCATTGCAGCACTTTCTAAATTGAAATCAGCACTCTCACCAACCATCCTTTGTCTCCCCTCTTGTGTTGGTATTGAAGAAATGAGAATTGGGAAAATATCCTGAAGCGTTACCTCGACATCCATTACTGAAAGTAAATTGCAGACTTTGGCAGTTTTCCTGGGAGATATTTAATAGCAGCTTCTATTTTGTTTGGTTATTTTAGGGCATCCTTGACTCCTCTCAACTCCAGAATGTTCCTTATTATTGTAAGAAAAAACACAGGGACTGTCATATCAAAGCTAATCCTGTGCGTGAGGAGAAGGGAAGTTACTGAGACAGTCTCAGCTATTGACACAACACTGTAGCCTTCAGGATATGAGGGTGAGGAACGCTTTTTATGGAAACATTTAGCACAACGGCAGGAATACAAATCAAGCTCCATTAATTTAGTTTTAAATATTAATGAGCCAGGATGCGTAGTTTATATAAAGATTTACTTAATAAAATATTAAAATTTTTGCTAAAAGAATTGTAAATTCCAAGTCTATAAAAGGAGAGTCAAGAATCAGAAGTCATAAAAGACAGAAATAGCAAATCAAAGAGCATCAGAATTCAAGAAAAGCACAACATTGTGGTTAGACTCGAAGGCTGCACCCTTGGTAATCCATGTTAATTACTGTTTGGACCAGGGAGGAAAGCCCTTCTGTAGCAATTGGCATTCCACTTCAGCAACACCTTGGTTTTATGCCATTTCTGATGCTGCAGAACAGTCAGATTGGACCGGAGGGTATCATCTCTCTGCTTTTGTGACAATCTGTAGGGAGCCGAAGAGCTGCGTGGTTAACCAGCACATCTCCTCCATGTCTATGGGGCACAAGCACATGCACAACGTCAAGCAGGAGGCCCGAGCCCAGATCTCTGGAGATCTGTAGGCCAGGGACCTGTCCTCACCCTTGTGTGGGTAGAGCTGACAAGAGCTCCCAGCTTTCTCAGCCAACAGTCATATTTGTTTGTTCATCTGGGCAACATCAAAATGCCTGGGGAATCTTTGATCACCTATTCTTACATCCTTACTTTTCTTTCAGGCAT
Organism: Tragopan temminckii; assembly: GCA_028571105.1. NCBI lineage: Eukaryota > Metazoa > Chordata > Aves > Galliformes > Phasianidae > Tragopan > Tragopan temminckii. Next base: position 18,282,002 of record JAOWBP010004220.1, on the reverse strand, counting down.
CGTTACAAAAGAGATCTCTCATTCATATGGATATATTCCACTTAAAAGTAACACAGGAAAAGTGACTCACTCAAGAAATACTTCATTTCAGCTTTCTTAAAAACAGAAAAACTGAAGAGCGTCTACAAATGAAAGCCCATTGGTTTCAAACCACAACGCATTACTGGTTCATTTTCCAATGTGGCAACTCGGGACTCCAGACATGCAAAGGTAATAAAATTTGCATGACTGCCTGATGTCCTTATCTGTCTGAAGAGCTTTGGTACTCACAGCACAGATAAAAGGTGTCAGGAGAGATGCAAGAAATAATGCACTGCACAGCTGCAGAGAAATAGTAATTATGTTAGTTCCTGCATGGTGGGGAAAAAGGAAAACAGAACTAAACCATTTAATCACCGTACCTGAAAGCAAACAAATGAGTGAGGAAAAACTGGCATGGACTCACATTGAGCTGGAGGTCATCCGTCCACTGCCCGACGAGGCGGTAGCCCGGGGTGCTGGTGTTGGTGGTGTGGTACTGGAAGATGTCGTAGCGCCCTGGAGCATCACCATTTTTGTTAAACATCACTGGAGTGCCAGCACTGCCTGGGGGAAGGAAACAAGACCAAATCCAACCAAAAAAAAAAAAGAAAAAAAAAAAGAAAGAAAAAAAAAAAAAGAAAAAGCCAAAGCTTTACAGCAGCTATTTTATTTAGTCACGCCTGGGAGCTTTCAGACTGGCAATGTATTTCAGGCATTGGTTATCTATCACCAAGCCATCTAATGCAGATACTTCAGGACACGCTGGAATAATCCTAGTCCTCTTCCCTGATTAATTACTACTGCCCAAGCCCACTGACTAAAAATAAAACGAAGCAAAACCAGATCAGTTTTCCTTCACTCGAGCTTTGCAAACAGCAAGAAATATCAGAAGGCTTTTCTTCCTGCCCTCCAGCCTCCCTCCCCATCTCTCTTTCCTTAGGGAGTTCTTTACTGAAAATCACACTTGTGAATGGAGCCTTTAAATGATTCTTTTTTCCCCCAGAAAATGTTCCATCTGCTTCTGAGAGATACTGCTGTCAGAAGTCAGCCCAGGTCTAGTGAATCTTGATTGGCATCCAGAAATAGCTTCCTCCTCCACAATATGTTCTTATTCCTGTAATCAGCATGCAGTTGGGGTGGAAAAGAACAGACTAAACTATAGGAAGATCATTCCTTGTGTGCTCCCTTATTGAGTCTCTGTGAAACTGACACAGGCTGAAAAGCACCTCAGGTCGGAGCCATTCAGATCAGGATGCTGCATCAACTTCACCTGCCATGTACCAGGGCAACCAACACAGGGCTTGGATGCAGGGTAGCAGCAAAGCAAGCATCCCTCCAGAGCCCCCCCATGCTGCTGCTGAGCAGAGCTGCCTCGCACTGACCCCCAGTGCTGCTACCAACCATTCCCAGTCCTCGCATGGATAAGTGCTCCCCAGGGCACCTGCATCTTAACTGCCATGGTGTCAGCAGTGAGCCCCTTCCTAAAGGAGAATGTAGAGCAATGCTGCGTTTCCTTTAAGGGTCGCACTTATTACAACATACATTAAAATTGGCTTTGGTGCAGCAGAGTAATATTGTGTCAAGATTGAAGATTTCAGCTCTAGCATCTCTATATTCAAAGCTGCTTCCTTCTGCATAACTTATTTTCTCTTTTTTTTTTTTTTCCCCCAAAGCAATGAAAAATCTCTCCTGTAGTAGCGCTGAACTTTAAGATTATGGTTTTCTTCATGATTCCCATTCTTCATTGAATTCCAGAGAGCAAAAGAAAATTTGAAGAAGTAAATTAGCATAGTTTTCATTGCAGCCCTGGTAAATGGCTTCCTGTCTATCCTGCAAGCCTCAGAGATCAGATGTGGATTCAGTTCAAAGGCTGGTACAGAAAATCTTCCACAGAGATCTCTCCGGTTCCTTATGAGCACAAAGCTGGTATTCAATTGTCATTACAGATTCATGTACCTGGAACACGTTTATAATGAAAATGCTTAGAGTGAAGAGGAATGGCCATAACTCCTTAACTCCTTGGCTCCTCCTGAAAGTCAGCACAAATGGGAAATGGTGTTTTGCTAATCGCGGTTTCTAAAGGGCTGCATATTATTAGTTAAGCTTGTTTCTGTTTTGTTCTTTGTTTTTTTTTTCTCCCAGAACTGACAAAAATAAAGGTGCAATCCAGAGCTACTACTCCAAGCTGTGCTGTTTCTGTGTTTTGGGGGAGCAGTAGAACGTTTTGTCCGTTCCTGCTAATTGTTGCATATAGGCAGTTTTTGAGGATTACTTTGAATACCACTGTTGAAGAGCAGTACTGTGTGTGGCTGCTGCAGGATTGGCATGGGACAGCATCAGTGCTGGGTCACCTCCACAGCACAGCTCCTGGGACAAGGACTATTATGCACTGATGTGGGTACCTGATGGCAGTGCACACCTGTTGCTGTCTGCAGGTCACCACCATTTCTGCTTAAGAAGCATACAGGAAAAAAAAAAAACAAAATCAACCTGTGGGACAGGTTGCAAACTGCAGGGAAGACAACCAGCTACAGAAAAGCAGAGAATGGGATAGTCCCAGGCCAGAAGTCAAGTCAAAGCCTCCTGTTCTCCAGCTTTGAAGTTGGAGTAAATGCATCCCAGCCAAGGACCTGCTTTGTAAGCACTGACCTTCTGCAGCCTTTGCTGGGCTCTGTTGTGTGCTGGTGCTCTGTCCGCAGGGACCCCACTGCTCCCATCCTGCTCTAAATCACTGCAGCACTTCAGCCTCTATGTGCAGTCCAGCTCCTTTGTGCACTCATGAAAATAAGGGATGCGTGAAAACCTCCTCACAGAGACAAAAGGATTTCCAAAATTGATTCTATTTATTACTTGACTTCTTGATCTTATAATTATTACAATATTTGGTTGATGAGCTTTCACTTTTTTAAAATATAATTTAGAATTTATTTTCCTTCTGCTAAGATTCGTACCATTTTGCTACAGCTCCAGCAAGCACTTCAGAAACTGAGCAGTAGCCTGCAGGCTGCAGCTCCTTGCTCATTCAGAGGCTATGACAATTTAATTCATCTTCAGCTCCCAACAAATAAGCTGTCCTTTCACCGCACAGATGGAGAGCACATGACACCCATTCACCTGCAGGATGCATTCGAGAGAAGATGCAATCTGACTGAATTTGTAGAATTTCAATCCCTTAATCACCACAAGATGAGAAATGAATTAATAGGAGGAGGACAGGATGGTAGGCAGGTGTGCCTAGCCAAGGTGTTTCTTTATTATTCCATCCACGTTGACTGCGGTTTGAGGACCTGAAGGGCTCGGATGAACAAAGCCTTCAGCTTTTTCACTGGGGAAAAATACAACCTCCACTCTGCACCGTAGGATTTTCAGAATCCTACTGCATGAGCACTTGGAGTTTTAAGTTTTCTGTATTTGGAGGCTTTCTGTTCTAAAGCTAATGTGACAATATCAAAATTCACACTGAGCTCCTCGTACAAATCCAGTCTGTCTTCATTAAAACGTTGCTTGAGCTCCTTCTGCGTGAATGTCATTACCTTTGCAGAGAAGAAAGGGCTTTAGAAGCAGTTACAGGCGAGATGGCTTCAGCTTCATCGTGACAGAGAGAGCCATTAAATGCACAGAGATCTCCAGCTCATGGGCTCAGGATGGGCTTGGAAATGGGTTGCATTTTTTCTCTCCAGCTCACAGTTCAGGGAAAACACCCCCATTGCTCTGCTCTGTTTCTACAAGTTTAGGTAGAGAACTGGCAGAACAAGATTTTAAGCACAGACCAAATGTTGTTTTCCAAGCCCTACCCTGATGAAAGGAATTGCATGGCTGCACCAGCGACCTAGAGAAGGGCAGGGTAAGGGTTAGGATAACATCAAGGCCGCTGAAGCAAACCCAGCAGCCCCACCACAGTGTGATGCCAAGGCAGATGTGGGCACCAGTACTGCTGTCCCCAGGGCTCCCAGGCTCCACAATAGCACTACACAACCCGACCTACAAGTGCTCTCTTGTTGCTTCCATTCCCACATCCACCTGCGTTTGCAGGCTGGCCGCTCAGTGTGTTATATGGCAGCTGTTGATCCTAGGTTGGCTGAATGAATTGACTGCAATTTTGGAAACTCACTTTTATACAGCACAGAAAAAAGCAAACGCTGCAGAACCTGTCTCCACATCCACAGGAACCTCCCCCAGGAGGGCTGCAGCTGAATGCTGAGCACGGATGTGCAAACCCATGCACAGTTCTGCACTATGAGTGCAACGAGAAGCTGAATTCCACTCCCAGATAACAACCCTTACAGGAACTGGTTCTTTTCCCATTGGAAATGTCCAAGGCTAAATAGCCACGAGCAGTTTAAAAGTTTTAAACCTCTCTTCGCTTTGTCACCATCCTCTTTCCCCCAGTAATAAAGCAAACTGCTACTTCAAGTCCCTGTGCTAGATGCCACTTAATGTATGCCAGCAAAGAAAAACACCACGTGGCCACGTAAATCAGTCACAAATGGAGGAAGAAAAGTCATCTTTTAAAGGACTGACCAAGAAAACACAAAGAAGGAAACCAAAGTTAGCATGCAGCAACACTGGAAGCTAGGCAGTAGGCACCCAGTCTCTCAAATTATTTCTCAGCTCTATTAAAATGGCTCCTGGTTAAGTCTCAGATCTTTATCTTATTCAGAGATAGGGCAGAGCAGTCAGACCTCCTGGTACGCACATTAGCAATGTTTATGAAGAGGAGATAACATTAGGTTGCTGTAATGCTACCCCTGCAAGCAATCAGCTCTGGTCCCTCCCTCTAGTTGCAGGCAAGTGTTGGTTAATGAAACTGTAATAAAATTACAGTAAAACGTACAGAGGCAGAGAAATGTTCCTAATATTCAGGTCTAATTCATACAGTGCAATGCAAATAAAGATATGTGAAAGCCCATCGTGTTATATGAAACACAGGGTTGCTATTGCAGCCGTTACCATCCACTGGTAAAAAGCTGGTAGATAAACAATGAGCACACAGCAGGATAAAGTCATCCCATCCCCATTCCTATGATGTTACAACTCCTCTAAATACCGACTGGAGGAGCAGAGGTTGGGGTAATTACTCTGTCTACATTATAGATGTGATTCTGCAAATGGACCTGGCTCTTCAGCTGTCCTCTCTTCTCCTGAGTGCTGAGCTAAGTCAGGTAAGATACCAGAATTTCTTCCAGTTAGCTTGTTCCAAATACAGGAAAGAACACAAATGGGGACAGACATATTAAGACGAAGAAAAACTTGGGCATTTACTCAGCTATTTCTCCCACAGGAAATCATAGGCTTTGGGAAGGCATCCTAGAACAGCAGCAGCAATTTCTGTCTTTGCAGAGTAGTAGCCTATCTACCTCAGCTAAAGCAGGATGCTTTCAGATGCTAAATAGACACGGTCTTCTGCCACAAACTCTAGTGAAATTCTAAAACAAAAGCATCACCTGAACGGAATGAATAAATACACTGAGTGAAACTGAATGGAAAGACAAGCCACGCAGGCAGGGTGCTACAGACGGAGCAGCTCTCACTCACCGTTGAAGTTAACGCTGCGGATGTACTTGAGCAGCTTCTTGCCGCCCGCGTGCTCCATCTCAGGGCAGACCCCGGCGTAGTCAGCACACAGATCCTTGCTCATGTGGTGCAGTGCGTGTGCCATGGCGTACACAGCATCGATCACAAACTGCACCTTCCCCTCCTGCTCGTAGTGGGAGTCCTTGCCGATGCGCTCCTGCCCTGCACAGCACACACACAGGACAGTAAGGTGCGGTGCTTTCTGACGTCTCTTGGAGTGCATGGAAAGCAATGTGCGTTTTAGGCAATACAATAAAAACGTTATGATTTTATTAATTAAAACAAATTTTAAAAAAAGATATCTTTCATTCTTGACAGCAGAATCACCAACGTTTGCAAGTTACTCTACAAATCCCACCATTATCACAAGCTTGAAACTGCAACCCACAGGGACCACCTCAGACAGAGAACACCAGGCTCTGCGCGCTCTCAAAGTGTGGCTTTGAAAGAAGAAAGCGTTTAAAAATAAAGCACAGCTGGTATTTTAAAGTCTGATGGTTTGTTGTGCTCCAAATCCCAGTCTCTAATTGAAAGTCACAGCCAGACTGGGGGAAGAAAGCACCACTTCAGACGCAGCCAAAGGGGCACTCCAGAGAACTGTGCGAACACGCCTGCTATTAGCACAGCCTCGGGAAGCTCCGGCTGTTTGCACTGACTTACACCCCTTCCCTGTACCTACAGAGATCGAAACGTCCTTTAGAATCCACTGATTGCCTTTAAAATGTTATGACAGCTGAGAGCTTAAGGAATGCAAACCCTCCATGCCATACAAACTGCAGCAGCTTTGGCAGCCGTTTGTCACCGCAGCACCCAGCATGGCAAGACGCACAACCTCAGTGCTCCTCTCATCTGCTGGGACGTCAAGCGCAAGAGACGAGAACTGTTTTGCAGAAGGAAAGTGGGAACTCGGAAATTAGACCACAGAGACCCAAAATGCTCAGCAGCAGAGATGAGTGAAATGCAATATTTTAAGTCGTGGGCTTGCACCCTAAGCATTTACTGTCAGACTTGAGACACAAATGTAACCTGGTAGCATCACCTGGTAAATGCAGGCAGTAAGGCAGCTTTCTTGCCATTGCCATAGAAGCAGACAACTGCTGCAAAGCAAACAGTACTGCCAGAGCATAAAGCAAGGCATTACAGAGATACGGGAGCCTTTGGGTTTTCTCTGAAATTGCCCACTAACACCTTGTCTTGCCTTGGCCAAGTAACACCTGCATAATTCAATCTGTCTGGCTGCCAAACATGCGATTATACTTACCCATATCACCGGGGATTTGTGAAACATAATTACTGCTTGTTCAGTGTCCTGAGCTGTGCGGGGAAAGCAGTAGAAGTGCAATCCTTTATTTCCCATGGGCGGCAGCACGGCACCACCAGCCCTGCCTGCCCTCCTGCAGCGCTGGCACGGACAGAAGCACGGACAGAAGCACGGACACAGCTCTCAAAATCGTCCTGCAAATACCTTAGGGATTTTCAATCAAAGGAAATACGCTGGGGACACAAGAGGGAAAAGACGCCTTTGTGACACCGCTGTGCAGCACTGTGCCCAGCAGGTGCCCTGGGCTGCAGCTCACTGTGCCAGCTGTGTGTCCTCCTGCACTGTGCTCACTGAGGAGTTGGGCACCAAAAAGGAGCTGGGCCACACTGCCAAGATCACACCACATTCACACAATCCCTTTTTCCTCCTTCGAGAAGGGTGGTGGTGGTGGACTGGAATTACAAACGAGCACAAAGAAAGCACCATCTTCTTCCAGAAATCCTACAAGCACAAGAAATGCCTTACCCTGTCTGCAGTAGGGAGGACCTTGAAAATAAATGAAAACACAATCCCCCTCTCTGAACATCTTAATTGCCTACATTTTTTCCCCTTCATAGTTTCCCTCTCTAACTACCATCGTGCACCACTGAAGCCTCATCCTCTCAACCTGTTTTGACTGAGATTCCCTCTACCAAAGCCTCAGTTTTACATTTCAGCTATGTTGGAAACACTGAAATTCTGAAAATAATTCAGCAGAGTGAGAGCTTCCAGACTGTGAAGATTCACATACTGTCGTTTTCATTATTTCACTCCCCTCTCATTGATTACAGACCTTATTACATCTCCAGCCCTGACAAGGAAAAAGCTTTTAAGTGGTTTCAGCTCAGCTACACTACCAAATTAGCAATGCAACAGAAATGCATGCCAAGGGAAGAGGAGCTGGGATTGAAATTCTGCACACAAACAATACTGATTAGGCATATTAAGTTCCAGAGGCACAGTTGGCTGAACGCACAGCAAAGGTATCTGCAAGAAACCTGAGCAAAACCAACTTAAAAAACCGAGCAATATTAACAATGCCCAAGTATGAAAGTCTCAGAGATGAACTGGATTTGAAAAAAATAATTGAATTTCCAGTAACAGGGATGAAGTCTGCTGCAAAGAGCCATTCTGCTGAGTATTACACACAGTTTGTGTACAGTCTGGATACAGAGTCAAATGCAAATGCAACTCCCCACCCAGAAAGGCATGCATGATTTCACTTACACAACAGATCTTGCACTAACAGGAGCATACTGCTGGTCACAGAAACACAGACTGAGCTGCCTTTTAACGAATAGGGCACTACTGCAAGCACAACTTCAGCCTAAATTTGATTTGGCAAACGTCCTTCAAAACAATAGCCATGTTTTACATGGCAAACTGCCTTCAGACTTCATCACTTAGAAAACTCCATATAAGCGGGTTCTCTCCTGCTCCCTCTAGCTGACACCAAACCAACATCACAGTAGCACATCAGCAGACTGATGCCTGAGGTCTGCTCTCAGACACGATGGGCACCACCTTAACTGCAACTTCAGCAGTTTTATTTTGGTGAGCATTTTGCTGTCTTGGGTTTTCCTGGAGAAGCCAAGCAGAAAGTTACATACACCACATGCTTCAGGAATAGCATATAGGGGTGCATACAAATTACATTATTAATTTTTCCTGAAAGAGAAGAAAACCCACAGAAGACATTAGCTTACTACAGACAAAAACAGCAATACCAGGAGCTTCAGCATTGGCTGTGTGCATCTCCAATAGAGGGGCCAGCCTGCAGGCTGCATGGCATTGGGGGCCTTGGAGGAGCCAGCAGATGAACTCAGGCATCAGGTGCAGCAAGAAACTGAGCAATGCCTCGTGTGTAACTGGGAGACACCACGCAGCACAGGGAAACAAACCTCATCTGCACTGGGGCACCCAACCCTTCTCTGCTTTGATCCCTAAAGAGGGCTTTAAAAAGAACACACAAAAAAGCCAAACAAGCCAAACTTGGTGATCTTCAGGGAACCACGCAATAAGTATTTTCTTCAAGAACGAGGAAGATGGCACCTGAGGCACACGCACACAGAGTGACTGGGAGAGAATGCACTTTTGTGCCACGGATTTGAAATGGAGTACCTGGGGATGTCAGGAAAAGGGAGAAACACAAAAGCAATTTATTGACACGAGGATTTTTTGCTTCCAAAAGATCTGTTTGAAGGTGATGACAAATAATTTAACCTCACTTCCTACTACAGTCTCAAGTGCTCATCATCATGATTCCTAAGAGACTGAGAGATGGGTCTCTTGCTTCAGGCAAATCTTCGCAAGAGAAAAATACTGCAATAGAGCGAGAGAAAAAGAACCAACAACAACCACCCACCAGAGCAGCAAGAATACAGAGAGGAAGAAGTCCTCGTGTATAATCGCCTTCAGAAGTGAAGTGCAGCTTTAAGAACTCATGGCTGTACTTTTTGCATCACCATTAGAGTGATGCTTAACACTCCCTTTCTATGGGAAAGGAGCTGAAAACCTTGTTTTTCATGTTTTCCTCCGCATTTCTCCTTCAGATGATTTCTCTGGACTCATCACCAGTATTCACAGAATGCCAGCAGTATGACACAAAGTGTAAAGAATGCTGCAAGGACAATTTCTGTGGCATGTAATTCATACAATGAACAGACTTCAAAATCTCAATTAATCAGCTCTTGCAGTAGATGAATGCAGACACTGGTTCAGTTTCTGGAGGATTAAGCACATTTTCAAAGGAACTTAACACAATAATACTGTTGAGAACCTGCTGATAGCCATCATTAACAAGAGATGTAATTGAAAGATTGCAGAACCTTGCAGTATGGAGCAGGCAGCCGCTATTTGGACAAGAACTCATCAGCTGGCTGAGTGCTGGCAAAACCACACACACTTCACACGTCCAAAGCACAGTTAGCAGCCTCACAAACCTGATGCCTGATAGCCACGAGATGCCCACCATGCAGCACCTGCGGGTACCATTCTGCAACTGCCCATACACTGCCTCAAACACACTGCAGCCGCCGCCTGCACCTCATCCTGTGCGGAGCTCAGCAGTGCAGCTGCTCCTGCTGTGCCCATGCCCCTCACAAACGAGCTCAGCAGCACAGAACAACTCTAACAGACAAAGACGTAGACCCAGGGCTTGTCAGAACAAGGTCAGAGCTATTACTCCTCCCATGTTCTGTCATGGAACAGGCACTGCTGTGCACACAGGGCTGCAGAATCTGAAGGTTTCTCCAAATAAGATCTTTATTTGAAAGTAGACAAATATCAGAGTCTGAGAAAAGCTAACAATGTGCGAGAGTAAATATTGTAATTTGAACATGAGGAGAACGACAATCAGGCCCCTCTGCAATATAATCCAACTATTGTCTTTTTACAAAGAAATTCAAGATCCAATAATACTGCTATGTAGTTACAGTCATCTATCCAGTCCATGCTAATTCAGATCTCATTATAGACAAAAGCCTTTATCTCAACACTATCAATCCAATCCCCATGGATTCTGTTGAGGGAAATAGATGAACTCTCAGATTTCCACTGCTCGCTGAACAAGAACATCTCCCTGTGCTCGGACCAGACCTGGCACATGGCACCATCTCGTGCAGGCCCGGGGCAGAGGCACCAGCCAGAGCAGCCCAGCCCAGTCAGCGCTGAGCACCTGCCTCGGCGCTGAGGCTCGCGCCTGGGCCTTGCTGCCTGCTGATCCGCTGTACCTTTCCACGCCAGCATGGCTCTAGAGCTCCTGCAGCTCTGCTTGAGATGGGAAACTTCATACTGCACACCAGATAAGCCAATCAGGACAATTGGTCTACACCAGTAACAAGCAGGGATGACTTGTACAATTAGAACATGCGTTGTACACTCTTGATCCACTCACAGACATTGTCAACATAGAACTGTGCTTAGTGGTTCCAGTAATGGCACCAAAAGCCACCCAACCCAGAAGCACACGTAGC
>JAOWBP010004220.1:18252398-18271033 GCA_028571105.1 Tragopan temminckii | reverse complement strand
ACATTGTCAACATAGAACTGTGCTTAGTGGTTCCAGTAATGGCACCAAAAGCCACCCAACCCAGAAGCACACGTAGCCAGCTTCAACTGTACTTCTTCAGCTAATACTACTTTTTTCTCAATTACATTGATTCAACCCACTGTAACAGTTTCTGTTCTCTGGTGTGTACGTGTATCTGAGAGAACAGACTTTAGATTAGAAAACTGACCCGACTTTCTTATTCAATATGTTTTCCATGCATTCAGCAGTCCTATTAAAACATCTGCAATAGCTGTCATTTGTACTCCAACGCTGAAGCACCACAGCCATCAGAAGTCAGCACCAGCAACGTAAGTCCCTGACACTTCACAGCTTGAACTTCCCAACGTGCAAATAAAGCAAGCTTCTTGTAGCAATAACTGCTGGTTGCAGTGACCACGGAAACATACAGAAGAAGCACTTAAATATTAGAAGGCTTAAATTAGAGATATCTTTATATTTAAGCACCTGGGTAAAATCGTAGTTTGCAAATAGAGGAACATATGTAAATAGCAAGGAGAGAGCCATAGAACCGCAGGGCTTTGTTGTCAAATCACCTTGACTATCTAGAAATAAAAGCACCATCAAGAAATATATTTCAGAAAGATAATGGAGTTTAAAAAACCATAAAACTGGTTTACCTTAAGAATAAACTGTTCAAGGTTTGTTTAATGTTGGTTGAATCAATCACTGCAGGGTTCTTTCAGGAAATTGGGCTCTGTATGTTTTGAAGTACTGTGATGCTACACGAGATTAACTGTTTGAGCTGAAGGTTTGGAGGTCATTAAGTTATAACACAGACTTGGGACCATCTAATGCTGTCTGGAAAAATACGTTGTTCAGAAACACAAAGAGCCATTCAGCTTGCACACTGGTGCTTAACGTGGTTCATTTGCTCCTCAACTTCCACACAGCACATTCTCCTTTCTCATAGATGTTAGCACCGAGAAGTTTCAACAGGCTAAAGACTGCTGAAGTACTCACAAAATAGGATGCAATGCAATCTGGTAAGAGAGCGAAGGACTGAAATCCTGAGTTTCAAACTGAAGTCAAACATTGTCCACCCAAGCAAGCTCACGTCAACCTCAGTATCTCTCAGCTACAGCAGCACTGGCCCAGAAAGTTCCTGGAGTCTCCCAGAGATGAGCTGCAGCTGGGAGATGCATCTCAGCAATGAACCAATGTGTGTTCCAGTAAAACTCCATCTTGGATCTTTTTTCCCTGCAAACACCGCACTTTGAGAGAACCTACAACTGCTGTCATGTATAATGTGAAAGACGGTGTCAGAGGAAAAAGAGCCAGCCAGCAGAAGTTGTTGATGGCAGTGTGTTGCAAACATATAAATAAGGCACTCACTAGCAAGGAAATACTATGCAGATGTCCAGAGAAAGGAGAAAGGCTTCCCGGCCAGTGCTCCTTACACCATCATGTGAATGCAGCACCTTTGCCACCGGGTGCCCCCCTCCCCCCCTTCAGACCCATCACAGCCCAGAGATGCACCCCCAGGGTTTTGGGGCACAGGAGCTCACTCCCCATTCACTGCAATGTGGGGATCTGCTCTCCCAGTGCTGCACGAGGTGCTCAGAGTGCACAGCACCGAGACAGCCCCTGTCCAAACACTGCAGGACCATGGGCTGCTCCCCTGGAGGCATGCTCTCTTGTTGCAGTTCAAATACTAAGCACAACACTCCCTTTTTCACTAAGGCCTTTGCTACATTTCTGTCACTTTGGCTTGCAGAGAGCCTTCTCCCAGCATTTTCTTTAGAGCAAGTCATTGCTTGAGCCAACATCAGGGCTGTGCCATCAGACTGATTACACTTCCAGATAATTAGAAAAGCTCTCTGAGCAGACTCCATTCTGAGATGACATCCAAGGTGACACCACCCTGGTATCTCTTCATTAAGTCTCCTTGAGTGTAAAGCCTTCTGAATTAAAAGCTATGTTTAAAAAGTGAAAACAGTCAAGTGTTGCAATTTCCTTTTCAGTTAGCACTACACTCCAGGATGGCATTTCGTTAAAGATGCAGGTCCTCCTCGTGCAGCTGAAATGCCTTGCATTTCTTTTGTGTGCACCTTTCTGCCATACTTGGGCACAGGTGCTTCCTCTCGAGCAGAAAGCAGTCCACAGCCACACGTGAAGCTGCTGCTGCAGCAAATGGGAGCACCCATGGGACGGCTACACTGCTAGCATGGCAACCTGCAGGCACAGCTCCACTGCCTGCGGGGGGTCGTGGTGCAATAATTCTAAATATTCTGCACTGCATATTTGATTTCAGTAACCACTTTGAAACTTATGTGCAACCTGGTTCATGGCAATATATAAGCAAACATCTGTTTTAATGTCTTAATTCTGACTCCCTCCATCTCAGAGCACTGAAGGCACCAGCACAACACCAGCTGAAATGCTTCAGCTGAGCTCATAACCAGAGCACGCACCTCATCTCCTCACCTCTGTTCATGTGAGCAGAGCATTCTGCAAGGCTCTCCCCACGGCTATTTACTACAGTTTTGCTTTCTTCTGTTAAATCTTTCCTATTAAAAACAAGCATGTAGACACTTTTTCCACAATACATGGCACTAAAGACTCATTTTTTTCAAAATACTTCTGCATTACCTTGACGCGGCCTGTTTTGGCTGAAGGGAGTCATTGGCATTCTGGAAAGTAAGCAGCAAGAAGTAAACCAACAAAGAACTGTCTGAAACCAATACTTTGTACTGTTGTGCTGCTTCAGTGATTGCGTGAGATTCCCCATAGAGTTTGATGAAGTGTCCTCAAAAGCAAATCACAGCATTCCTCAAGGACAGAGGCAGTGGCTCCAGGTGCTGGCAGGCCCCAAAGGCAGCACCTGGCTGAAGCAATGCTGTTTGGTGCATACAGAACTGATCCCTCTCTGCTCTGGGGAAAAGCAGTGGTCTTGGCTGTCTCTGTTGTACACATCCACGCTGCTGTGACATGGCTTGCATCCCAGCAGAAATTACTGCACAAAATACAGGTGTCCTTGGCAGTGGCACGACTTGCAGTGCTGGATCGTGTCCTGAATTATGCCAAAGTCAGTCACTCGCTAGAAACAGTGTTAATTACAGCAATAAGTTACATTTAGCCTTGTCTAGAAATAAGGCACGGTGTGCTAAATGTGCTTTAATTTTCTCACCCTACATCTATCCATCCCAATCAGGACAAACTTTTCATGCATAAATGATGTTACAAGCTTCGTGTGGAGAGACCCTTCAGAAAGCTGCAGTGTTAAAAGGCCAGGTGCCCACAGGGTGAACTCTTGGAGGGGCCTTTCTTTGTCACCTAAGTACATCTGTACGAGCCAAAGACTCCTGCAATGTGCACGAGCTCTGCTGAGGAGCAGGAGCCCCAGTGCTCAGCAGCACGAGCACTGTCAGAAACTGATGGCCTGTGGCCCAGTACCTCGCTGCATTACAAATTACCAATCAAGTTCTAAAATAATGATGATCATTCATGATATTATCACATCAAAGGGGCATTAAGATTCTCATACCAGCAATATAATTCAAAGCTAATGTTTTTTCTGATGCACGATTTACCTCGGTTTGTACAAGAGGGAAGGAAGATGTCAGGGCAGGGCATGTCACTGGTGCAATACCCAGCTATAACATGGTATTTCAGTGCAATAGGATAAGTTAGCCATCAAAAATAAATGTTTCTGCTGAATCTAAGGTGTGGGAAGGGTGAACACCATTCTTTATTCGCATCAGAAGGCACAATCTGTGAGCAGCTCACCCTCTTTTCTAACAAAATAATGGCAGAAAAAAAAAAGGGCACTGAAAACTTTTAGGGATTATCCTCAAGATCTTTCAGTGATTTTTATTTCAATTCCAGCCTTCAAAGGGAGATTCCAAATGCTAAATTTAATGGCAACGTATTCCCAGCGGTAACCGCACTGCTTCTGAGCACAGCCCTCCTACTCCCATCCATGAATTGAAATCAGAAACAGATGATATGAAATATGGAAAGTTTTCATCAGTTTTCAATCAAAGTAAAACATATCCTCCTATGAACTAATTTTCTTTGATCAAAATTCAACACAGTTATTCAACACAACACTTTAACTGCTGCTACGAAAAACTGAAAGGAGAGGGAAGGAAAGGCAAGGGCCCAATGTCACATTACTGGCTCTAATTACCCTCTTATGATATTGATGGTAATATCACTGAAAAAACCTTATTCCTACTTTTCCAGTAGCACTGAAATAACACATTTTTCTTCTATCTAAAATGAAAATATTTCATCCTCTGCCAATAATTTCCTACAGGTGCATTTCCATAGGACAAGAAGAAATGACCTCAAGCTGTGCCAGGGTAGGTTCAGGTTGGATGTCAGGAAGAATTTCTTCTCAGAAAAGGTGGTCAGGCAGTGGCACGGGCTGCTCAGGGAATGCTGGGTCACTGTTACAAGCAGTGTTTAAGGGAAGGGTAGATGTAGTACTTCGGGACGTGGTTTAGTGGCAAATATTGGCAGAAGATGGACAGTTGGACTGGATGATCCTAGAGGTCTTTTCCAGCCTGACTGTACGATTTCCCCCTAAAAAGTCAAAACAGCAGGCAGATGGGTACCGCAGGACCACTCTGCTGGCTTACGAGCAGGAGGTGCTTTGACACGGCTGGTGGTCACTCTGTGATTTGCAGACACATGAAAGGCTCAAGCATGGGAATAGTCTCCATCTAAAACCAACTTTCAGAAACCCAGCAAGCTACTCTGTGCTCAAATGAAAGTCCTTCTGGGTCCCGTGGAAATTACTGATTTTCCTTCTACATGGACAGCCAGAAAAAGGAAGAAAGAAGAATGAAATTTTGTCTCTCTTCACCTACTCTCATCCCTCAAGGCTGATGCTGCTGCTCCATTTTCTCTACAACCAACAAACATTCAATTTATTTTTTCAGTCTGCCTGCAGCCAAGCTTCTCTGCATCAGCCGTGCAGCCGCCCCAGCACGGCCTCATTCAGCAGCACGAGGAGGGAGCAGTGGCTGGACTTACCTGTGCATTTGCGGTCTGTATCTTCCTTCTTCGACCCGCTGATGGTTAGCTTGCAGTTGAAGTTCTCCTCCCAGTACTCAGCAAACCACACATTCCTCCTGTTGTTCTCCAGGGTGCGGGAGGTAAAGTAGGCATCGAACCCTGGAGGAGGAGACAGACAAAGCTCAACCTTAGCTCCTGCTTCATGATGAGTGTGGCAGCCTGAGGAACAAAGCCGCTGCTCGCATCTCCTTCAACACCAGGCACGTGTTCATGTCTGTCCACCACATGAGAAGCCCACGGAGAGAATGGAAATCACTTGCACATTTTATCTCCTCAACTGCACCTTGCAAGAGAAGTACTCAGCTACTAGCTGAGAGTTATAAAACTAGGTAAAATACATGTAGAAGAGATTAATATTAAAAAGAAAGTTATAAGCAAGAAGTGCGGATTAGATATATACAGATAAAGAATGAAGATAAATGATACTTGATGGAGCTCAATACAACTGTAATTTTTTAATTAACCTCTCCAGACCTCTAGAGAATGCAGCTCCATCTCACTCAGTTGGCCATTATCAGTGCAACTTAATACTTTTGCATCGTGTCTCTTCATCTCCCCTCCAGACAAATAAACATAGCACAGAACTTCGAAGAGGTGACTGGGAAGCAAAGCTGGGTGCTTGGCTTAAATGACCTCCATAGGCTGCAGTGGAGGGTTTCCAGGCCTGGGCACATCAGACTCGGTCCTTTACTGAGGCAGTGCAGGCACAAAGCCCCCATGTTTTATTTTTTATTTATCTAAGTGCTTAGTGTTCTGTAGTATCTGAAAGAAAATATTGCATAGTTGTGTAGCATTGAGTGTTTCATCATTTTTACCTGGCTCGTACCTATATCCTATCTCTCTTTAGCACCTCAAATAACTTGCCAAGAAAAAGGGACTTTGATTTTTTTTTTCCAGTTCATTAAATTCTGGTAACAAATTGGATCTGCCATAGTGGAGCTATAGTTTCAAATCAAGCCAAGTATTCTTCAACAATACAGACAGTACCCTTCAAAGATCATCCTCATTTTAATGGAGTTTTCCTTACAATAGCATACAGAACTCCAGGAGAAATATTTATTTTCCCCATAAGCAGTGGTAGTTTTAGTCCAAATCACTAATTACCCATGGCACTGCTGTTTGCCCCTGTATTTAAGCACTCTTCCATCAGCTGTTCTCTTTCAAAGTTAAGATAACTCCTTACAGCCTGAAGGAACCCTTGTGCATACAGATACTTGCCAATCAATAGGTAGATACCTTAGCTGGGCATGATGCCAGCAGTCTGGCCTTTGCACTGCAATGAGCAGAGCCCCCAGGCCCTGCTTGCTCTCCCAGTTAAATCATGCTTTCCATCTCCACTTTTTTTCTTTTTACCATCCCAGCTTGTTTTGGGTTTTGCTTGTCTGTTTAGTAAGGAAGATATCTGCATGGGACAAATACAGCACTGCATGAGCACATGCTCATACACAGCCCCTTTTTTCTTTTGGTAGCCAACATATATATGCATTTAGGTGTCATGCATACATGCAGCAGGTAGTACAGACATCACAAATACATGCATATATGATCTGCAGTACTGATAAGTCTACTGCAGCTTTGTCCATTTTAAGGCAAAACCTTTTATTTCTTATTCCTGGCCAACACTATCACTCTAGCTATGCCAGCAATGACATTCAAGGCACAATCAAGACAAATTTCCTTCCTGAAGCTTCACAGATGAGTTGAAAAGTCAGCAGCAGCACCTGGCCCTCCCAGCCAGCTCAGCACAGAGCTCTGCCTGGAGGTACTGCTGGGGAAA
Organism: Tragopan temminckii; assembly: GCA_028571105.1. Lineage (NCBI taxonomy): Eukaryota > Metazoa > Chordata > Aves > Galliformes > Phasianidae > Tragopan > Tragopan temminckii. The sequence continues at coordinate 18,264,192 of JAOWBP010004220.1, read as the reverse complement.
GCAGATATATTCATCTGTTACTCTGAGCACTCATTATACTAATTTCCCAAACCTGACAGTCACTGTGCAGTAAGGGGGCTGTGCTCCTTCTCTTCAGAGAGTTACATAATTCTTGTAGCAAGTGTATTTCAATAGCAGGGTATTCATCACTGCTGCTGGCAGAGTAGAGTTTTCCTGTGTCTTTCAAGTTATGTCTTTAGTCTGCAAGGAGCAACACGAGAGCTTTTGCTTAAGGAGACAGCCTAGATTCACTGTTTTGAATATAACCTTCCAGAACTGTAATCAAATTTCTGGTTACAAGGCAGTTTTGCCTCTTGTTACAAAGACAGTTGAAGTATTCAAACTATCACACAGAATCACATAGAAAACCGTGATCTGAAGCATAAGGCAGATCACAAGTAAAGAAGGCTTGAAAAAGTCTGGTTGTACAGAGAGGCTCAGGGTAAGTTACCTGGCATCCTAAAAAGTGCAGATCCACCAAAGAGGCAAATCTCAGCTTTTCTGTCTTGTTCCTTTGCATAGGTTTGCAGGTTATAAGGGTTCCAGGGGGTGGAAACAAGGAAACAGCAAGCTCTTACAAGTACTAAACTATCTCTGGCTCTTCTGATTTTGCAGTTAAGAGTTACAGTACATACATATCCTACTGAAAGAGAAAAAAAGTTCCCTGCGCCATAGCCAACAATTTGTCTCTCTGAAATAAGTGGGTAAATTGACTCAATCTGGCACCCCACACAATGAAATGGAGGCAGAAGAAAAACATATGGCCTCATTAAATTAGCTTAGCAACCCATGTACTATGGGATAAAAATAGACAGCATGTAAACAGATGTTTTCAAACAAGAAAGAAAATGAGGAGTGGGGTCAGCCTGTCTCCTCATGTTAGCTCTGTGCCCTACTGACCCAACCAGAACACATTTTCCTAATTCTGAGTCTACTGTTTACGAGGCGCATCCAAAGCCTACTGCTCGTAAAGCATAATGCATATCAACGCCAAAGAAATAAATACTGGGGTCTTCCAAAACCAGGCTGAAAGAGTTTCAATGTTGTCCGCAGGCAAGCTTGAAAACATGCCCCTTTTGCTAAAAATACACCAGAATGCCTCCAAACCACCACGAGCTGTGAGCAGCGTGCCCCCAGAGCTTCATGCTGCACCGCCCAGCCGATGGCCAGCACCACAAGGACTGCAACCTGCAAGCAAAACAACAGCATGGGATAGAAGGCCGCAGCGCTGCGTGTAAGCAATACTGCAAACTCACCCTGGATGTGCGTCATCTCCATATACTCAACACTGCTGTCCAGCCCTTTGTTGTTTTTGCAGCTTAAAATGAAAACTTTTCAGAGTAAAACTGGACAAAGCTGCAGGAAAAGAGCAGAGCTGCGATGGCTGAGAGCCCACACCTCTCCAGCTGTGTGTTTATCCCAAGGGAGGCACCTAACAGGGATTCCACCTTTTAAGGAGACCTAGTAGCAAAATCCTCCTGCCTCAGCTGTTCCACTGAGTTAAGTGCCACTGTTCCACTTCGGGGTTTGTTTCTATGCACTGTCTCTAGAAAGGAAAGCACAATTTCTGCTCGTCTGAGCTGCAGCATCCTATGGAAAACACTCGTTTGACAGAAGCCAAAATCTAAGAGTATTTCCTAGGTTTTCTTGTTGCATACCAGCTAAACCTGCTTTCCTGTAAGCCTACGTGTATTAATTTTATTACTGCTTAAACGAGCATTTCAAAGGGGATCTGTGGCCATAAAATCTGCAATGAATAGATCAGAAACAATATATTTGACCAATGTTCCAAAGTAAGTGACCTCTATGAAAAGTGCTCTACAGCTTAATAAGATAAAATCAATACATCTTGATAAAACTGTAATAGAATTCCACAAGAATTACTCTAAACCTTTACAGATTTAATAACAAATAATAACGTTCTCATTGATTTTTTAATGATCCCTCCCCACTCTCAAGAAGGAAAACAGATTCCTATTAAAGAGTGAACATTTTCAATCATTGTTTTCTATTGACCAAGCTGAGCAGCCAAGTGACTGACGGAGGGTCAGAGGTAAGCAGAGGCCAAATGTCCATTAAGCATTGATGTGTAGAAAGTCTCAGCCCTCAATTCTGACACAGCCTATCATAACCGAACTCTGCCTGCTTACAGTAGATCAGATTTTCTCCAGCTTAGTTACAGGTTGGTTTAGAATGCTCAGTAAAATCTGACTGCTCCCAGAGTGTGAGTGGGTTACTCTGTATTGGCTTTTTTTTTCCTCCTTATATCGTATTATTCACAGGAATGCAGACAAAATGAGTTATTACCACTGTCTGCACTGAACATACACCACACTCATTGCTCTGTGATTTCAGACAGCAATCATCACCATTTCATTTTTTTCCACTGTTATTTTTGGACAGGTAATTGCATGAAATACAATTTAAAGCAATTTTTAAGAAGGAACCCAGAAGAAAATAAGTTTTTCAATTAAGAGGAAAAAGGATCTATCTGAAAGTCTTACTATTTATAAACGTCCCATTAGATGCATAGCTAATAAGTAAACAAGACCCAAGTATTCTATAATTCAGTCTTTGTCAATCATTTGCCAGGGTGGCAATATTGCTGCCTTGCAACCAACCTTGCCATGGATTAGAATTAAATATCACGAATCCCATGATAATTCTATGACCTCTCTATTGAAGAACAGTCTGTGTTGAGCATTATCGTATTTTGAACACCAATTGCAACGCTATGTCTTACAACATGGGACTATGGAAAGATACGTGCTATGTAATTATTTTAAGATAACCCATACAGATTTAGTGACTGCGAGTTTATTTAACAGCTCGGACTCCAGCAGCTTATCCTGGCCCATGATTACAATCAACAGCTTTTCCATTTCAGAAGGCTGACAACTTTTGTGTCAATACAGAAGGTCAGTTTTACTTTCTTCAGTGTGTTGGGTGTGAACCACTTTGAGTGCCACATTATCACTGAGCAGTTCCTTGCAGTGTTTTACCACCCAGAGACCAGGATCCCACCCACCACGGGTCCCTAACGCACCCAGCCTCACCCGACAGGACCGCACGCTCGGGTGTCCATCTGACAGCTTTCCTCCTGTTAGCACTCCAACATCTTGCACATCACATTATCAGCACATTTGCTTGGGCTAATTACATTAAAGTGATTGAATTTCTTCAGATGGGAATTATAAATGATACAATTATATACAAAATAGAGCTGCTGCAACACCTGTCTTAGAAACCCTGCAGATACTGCTAATTTCTTCTCTCACCCCTCCTCCCACCTCCCAGAGCCTGGAGATCACCCAGTGCACCCTCCACACTACAGCAGGTTCCCTACAGTCAGCTTCTCAAGTCACTGAGGATTAGGTAACTTTCCACTATATTCAGCCTGACCTGTAATTTGTTAATTCTTGGAAAAAGCCCAAACTTGAATCTGCCTCAAAGATGTACAAACACATTGTCTCGAGTCCCTTAGTCAGCACTATTTCTACAGCTCCCACATACCAAGCAGCTGTCCTGTTAACACAAACAGCTCCATCAGAGCCTGCGGCTTTCAATCAGAGGACATCTTAAACACACACCTAATTCTACACACTTTTTTTGAATTATTCTGATTCAGAAACCATTAAAAGTTAATGTGTGCAAACGCGTTCTCTATAATGACAGACTTTAAGCAGGTGTTTAAGCTTAATCTTTTTGAACAGAAGCCAACGAGACAACTTAAATGCAGAACACTGAGTACAGGAGTAAGAGTTTGGGATTGAGGGGCTCAGGGAATTGGATGACCCAACCAAAAAAGCTGGATGCTTAAATGTACGTGTATGAATAATCACTTCTTACTTTTGTACATGGCCAAGTATTACTCCAGTGTGGCAAGATTTAGCGATTTCCCAATGTTGCCCATATATCATACTTAAGAAAATTACTTTTTCAGCAAATACCTCTAAGATATAGATAGCTGTTTTATGAGATTTTACAAATGAAAATAAGTCTTATTACTTTAAATCCTTGTGATTTCATTAAATCATTACTCTTACACAGAGAAATATGATATTACCTAATGGGTTTATTTTCTACCCTGGGGGATTAATACATAAATTAATCATATGGTGAAACACAGGGTTTTTAAGAGAGGGGGTGCAGGGGAAGGGACCGGATCCCCAGACAGCCTTCTGCTGGGGATGTCCAGGTGAGGGCAGAGTGCTCACCAGGCTGCAATGAACCATGCTCTGAGTACATCCACACGTCCCCTACTTTGTGTAGGGCACTCACACGGCCACTGCACACACATTCTCTATCGGGATAGGAATCACCAGCAGCACTGCAACAGACTCAGAACTTACCAGAGGCTGGTAGGAAACTCCGCATATCAAGTTTTATCTGAGCGCTTTATTCTGTGCTGTTTGTGGTCAGCCAGCCAAAATGAAAACATCAGCACAGCACGCAGCCCTTCTGAGGAAATGCTCGCGGAGATCCAACCTCCTCCTCACTTCTCAGAAAGGTCCTCCAGGCCCAGGCACTGCTAAGGAAGGAAGATACCCCCGTGTCGAGGAGCCGGCAATGACAAGAGCTGTGGCTCATTCTCAAGCGGAAAATGAGGCTTGCTAACTTGTGGCTGCTTTTTACACAAAGAATCCCCCAATGATTTATTTCTAACATTAATCTCGCATCTCTCCTTCCATCTGATGTTACACGCTGCCCATTTTCTGCCTGGAAGCATAATGCTCGCTTCCCTGGCAGTGATGGCCAAGGGAATTATACGTGCTTTGGAGGCTAAACCAGGCTCCAGGGCTAACGATGTGGTTTTCCATGGTCAACTGCATTACAGCAGGGAGGGGAGTAGTGGGGAAAAGAGAAGACAAGTTGACAGACGAGGCAGTTATCACAGGGAAAACAGCAGGCAAATACCAGTAGGGTAAGAGCGGGCAGTGGGGAGAGATGCTCCCATTCCACTGCAGTTCTGCCCAAGAGCCAACACTAAACTGGCTCCAGTGAAACCAGCAGCAGCCAAAAGAAGTTTCCAGTATCCCAGGAGAGGAACTCTGGGCAGACTGGCCTGGGAATATCCTCAGTGCTGATGCATGATCGGTGTTGATGAAGAAGCTATTCCTAAATAAACCTTCTATGCCACTTCTTGTTTACCACATCATTGCTACGCGCTGTGAAGCATTACTTTCATGCATCAGTAATGATTTTGAGGGCAGTCAGGTCATTGGTGGTTGTTATTTAATAAGGAAAATAATAAAACCAGAGCATTTGACCTAACACATCTCTCTTGTGCCTGAAGTGTTTTCATTCTCAGACCACGTGGTCTGTGAGCAAATACAACAGATTGACCTAATTTCACGAGCAGTTTTTATTAGTTTATATTATTTTAATTCTCCTCTACTTTGTCCAAAGCCCGTCCACACTAATAAAGGCCAGCTACACAAATTTCACTCACCCAGCCAGTAAGTCACCACTTACTTATGGTTACTGATGCTACGTGAGTTGAGAGCAGCTACTCAATTTTCTGATTTCCTTAGCCTTCAAGCCAAAATGGTTTAATTCACTAACATTAAATCTGGGATAAAAGCATTAGATACAGAATGATAAGATCGATTTTTAAGGCAGCCAGTCTTTTTTCAGATTTCATTACATTGCTGCAGCTGTATACTATGCAGTATTGTGGAATTGTTAAGATAGTTTGCAGATTTTCTTGACCTCCTCAATGAGACTATAACATGGAGAGATTTTGTTAACTTCCTTCATGACCAAAAGAAAAAAAAAGCATTTTTATAACAGTTGGATGTTGAAACATTGACAAAGAGTACGTTGGCTGATGCCACGTCTGAAATGTTTTTGTTACACACTACATACATCGTGGACAAAGGAAATTCAGCTTACAGTGCCTAGGGCAAATCTGTGAGTTTAAGCTGTAAAGCTTCTATTATGGAAATAGATGTATGTTGGCTAAGTATCATTGTTATCACTTTTATGAAATTATACAGCTGCCATGACAATGAGATCATGACCCAGGTGGTGTCTAGACAGCACTGTAGTAGGAAGGTTAAATACACAAGTATATTATTATTCATTATTCTACACTTCATGGCCTTCGGGCACTTCGTAGTGTCACAAAGCTCCCATTTATATCAATATAAGAGTGAGAGGAAAATCCAAAATTTATTTATTCCATTGTTGATTTTATTGCTGTATCAGCTGAGAATGAGCTTTTTCCTGTTGCAGCAGGCTCCGGAGACACATACAACAAAGAGCTGATCCCTATCCCCTGCTGCTACAATCCTTGGGATGGCATCACATATATCCCCTTAGCGGAGCAGGAGATTGTGTTTTAACCCAAAAGGAACCACTGTTTTCTCTATCAAAAGGAAAAGACCAAATCCATGCCTCAGAGAGCAAGGGAGCTGTTACAGGGCAGAAGATGAAGACAACTTGAGCTCTCTTCCCCCTAACAACTGCAGACTTCATAATGCGTGAGATTTTTGCATTTTAAGCCACTGAGGGACTTTCTAAGTTGACATCACTGTAAGTCACCGTGCTGCTTTATGCACACTGTGCTCTCCTTTCAGCTGAATACTCAACTTCTTATTCAAACGACTCCTGCTGCTGGGATGAATAATTCTTTTATGAAGTGGAATGTGCAGTCACATAAGCCCACTCTTGCTAGTGAGGATCTGCAACTGCTGTAAAGACTATCACCAGATTCAGGCAAAACCTAATAGCTTTAAGAATATATCCAGAAGTAGTATGTTTCTCACTAATTCGCCTTATCCTGCTACCCACTTATTAGAAATGGGATATTTGTGTTGCAAGGGCCTTATCCGGAAAGTATTTGCTTTTCCTCCCACCTGAAGACGGGGTAAAATGCTTCACATTTTTTTATTAGCTATATTGCAAGGCAACAAGATAATAGCCTTCTTCCCCTCTCACTTTCATAGCCTGCCTTGAAATTATCAGCTGCTTTCTGCTGCTGGAAGCTAGATCAGCTTTTGCATCGATCTCCTCCAGCAGCAGCATAACTGCAATGGAGTGAAACAAGGACTCAAGCCAGGGCAGGAGCAAAGCAGAGCTAAGTCAGGCCAAGGTGCAGAAGGCAGATCACTCTTTCCTATTACTGGTAGTTACTCTCAAAGCACGAGCTATTATTTCAATATTTTATTTGCAATTAAGTATCTAACTAATCTCCTTGTATGCATCAATACCTTCCACCCTGCACTCCTCTAGGTTCATTCCTCCTCCTCACCCTTTCTCCCTGCTCCACAGATGGCCTGTTTCATTTTAATAATGCAGAGCAGTGAAATCAGAGAGATACAGAGAGTCTAAACGCAGAACATGCCGGAGCGGTTCCTTCCCTTTGATAGCAGCAGCAGACAAAATGCACATTGCACATCCTTAAAAGCATTTAAACTCCAGTCATCTGCCTGCATAATTTAGAACACGGATAAAAGTACAGACATCTGTCTACACGGTGGTGCAGCAACCAGAGTAACCCCCAAACATGACGGGTGCATTAGTGACAGCAGGACAGAGGGCCCACATCCCAGCACTACGGGGCACGCAACCCAAACCTCCCCCTCACAGAGCATCCATGCTGATGGGGCCGAGGCCCTCATGGCCACCACACAGCAGGGCCATGCACTGCTTGTCACACACCACCCACGTGCACTGCATCCAGCTCCTTCAACACTGAGTCCTTGCCCCGTCTGTATGTGTGTGCATGGCTGAGGTTACCATATCGACAGGAATAATCACCCCATGTAAATATATTTATGCATCCTCAAACATGTGTGCACAGTCCCATACAGACAAACCAGGCATGGAGAGATGCTGCTTTTTCTTTCTTTCTTTTTTTTTTTTTAAACTGTTGACATGGTAACACCAGCAGGATAAAAGTACCAACATTCCTTCAGATTGCTGTTTAACATGGTACCTTTTTTTCCTGCAGAAATGCAATTTACAGAGTACGTGTGGCAGCATGTGTTGGCAGCACATCCCAATGCAAGTGGTCAGCAGGGCTCACCCAGTGTTTGGGCACAGGTAGCTGTGCACAGCAGCTGGGTCACTTCTTAAACTACTGCATGTGCTAGCAATCTTACTTTCAAGTCCCACTTCAGAGAATGTCCCTGAGAAAGAATTACTTGAGATCTCCATTGCACTCGTGCTCTTTTTTTTTTTTTTTTGTGGGGAGAGGAGAAAAAAGATTTGTCTCCTCGATTTTGACAGCTGACTTCTTAGTTGTAATCAGGTTTTAATAATTCCATCCAGCTAGAGCACACAAGGATTGGAGCAGCACAGAATAACAGCTATTCCCTCCTTCTCTACAGCCTCCTCAGCTGATGCTGCTAACACAGTTGCAGCACTCACTCCAGCTGTGCACATTATTCATGTCAAACTGCAAGGTGCTATCAAAAACAAGTGCTCAGACTGACATGTGAAAAGGCAAATACAAAAATAATTCAGATTTCTGCAGCCAGAGGATGCAGTCCCCCATGGGATCTCTTGCATCGCCCCCAGTCACCTGTACTTGAAACACCAAGAATATTTTAGGGAAAAGAAGAAAACTTTCCACTTCTATTTAAATACTCCAGGAGCAAAATATCCTCTAGGCACATAATCCTCATCCTTTGATCACCTCTGCTGGCTTTTTCCTTCCCTCCTCTCCCTGTCTCAGGGCTATCCCACCCTGTCATTGTTTTGGCTGTGATAGTCAATTTTCTTTGTAGAGATTTGTACAGTTCTGTGTTATCAATTTTTGATAGAAATAATGGCTATAATACACTGAGGTCATGGCTTTGGTTTTCCCACTTTTCCAGTAAGAAGCCAGCAGACTGCACTCAGAAACCCCAGCCTCATCTCTAAGGAACCACACACAGACCTGAGAAGATCCACATCCTACAGTAGTAACTCCTCGAGCTCATACAGGGTCGCCAAACAGCCCTCACTGAGCCAACAGTGAGCATCAGTGAGAGCAGAGCTGTGGGACACGGGGCAGCAGGGCTGAGACCCCGCAGAGCAGAGACTGCAGGGTATCTCCCAGCAGAAACGCCTCTGCAGAGTTGAATAAGGCAATGCGAACATAAGGGAACTTTTAAATGGCTCTCAAGTTGCAAGATAATTTGTATTCCCCTCTCTTCATACCAACACATTAACCAAATACATTATTTCCATAATGAGGAGATGAACATCTGTGTGGCTTCCCAAAATTTCAAGTGGCAATACTTGAGACAAGTATTCTCTCCTTAGGGATTGACACATCAGCATTTTAAATCATTGCCAAAGCTAAAAACATCATTTAAATTCCCAGGAGGCACTAAAGAACGATTTCAGGTATGATTTAGATTTTTTTTAAATCAAGTACACCAATTTACTTCCACAAATTCGACTGCAGTACTATTGTATTAGACTTTGTACTCAGCCCCACGTATGAAAGTTTGCGTTAGTCGTCTCACTCAGAGTACAAGACAGAAGTGCCTGAAATACAGCCACCTTCAGGATGGGGGCACACGGAGCTCAGTGCCCCTCTGAGCTGCGCACATCCCACTCTGCAGCGTGTCAGCCCCACCAGCCAGGCGCAGAGGGGCATTTCTAACCAACACAGCTCCATCATTTCCTATCTGCAACAGAGTAAATCCATAAACCCAAACATCTGCTGAAAGAAAGGGAAATTTTCAGCTTCTGTAGTGGCTGTTGGCTGATTTTCTGTAAACAATTTCTTGACCAGGTATGGGACCTGACCCACTTAGCAAACAAACTTTTGGCCGGAGAGCACCTCAAGACCACCAAAGACCCCACGCAAGAACCCTGTATTCACACAGCACGAGTAGTATTAGATTTTACTACGTATAGGTGGGCACTCTGTAAAAATTGTATGAATATTCACATATATTGAACACGACAGTGGGTTACGTTCTACATGGTCTGCTCCTGTAACCAAAGACAAATCTATTTTTTCAAGGCAGCATGACTTACATGGCACAGAGGGATGTCTGCTCTTGCCAACAGATAATTCTGCACTATCCTGCAATTATACTTCAATTATGAGACAAAAAGTTTGTGTTTGTCTGTCCTTACCAGGAAAAAAAAATTCATGATCTTCTGACTCCACTTTCATTACTCTAAGAGCTGGAACACGTGATCACACTGAGGATTTTTTCCTAAATAATTTTCAGTTTCTGTTTCTGCATTATCACACAGTCACCAAAATGAAAACCCATTCCCAAAGCAGATCTGCAAGCCCAGCGTGAGTGAAGTGGGCACTTCAGCATTCATTGTATCATCCTTAGGGAAATTACGTGTATTATTTCCCAAACTATTACTACTTCCAAAAGCCTATCGTCCTTCAAGCATTACCAACACAAACCAAAAGGAAAAAGAACAACAACTAAACAAAACCAAGTGCCTTTCACAGCCCTGCACAGCAGAGGAGCTGCAGACAGCACAGAGCCCTCCCTGTGTGCTCCACACCCCCACATCATCCATAGATGCTCACGCAGGAGAAGATAGATGGTTGTGCAGCCACTATCAAACACGTCATACCTACAGCAAATATATTTGTAACGTATAATGTAAGCAGATTCATTTGACACTTGCAAACATAAATACCATATTTGCATTTTACTCTCATAAAAAGCTCAAACATTTTTATTTTTGCTTTCCTTGATTTATTGTGAAGTGGTATTTATTTTCAGGCTTGCTAATAAAGAGGATGAATAAATGAATCATAGGACATGTCAGAGAGTAATTTTAAGTGGCCTCGAGGAACAATTTCATTGGTTATAGCTACGGTCAGAAATGGCATAAGGAAAAAACGTGTTAAATTAAGAAACCTTTGCTTTCGGTATCAAAAACTGAACCCAAAGAGGAAATTCACACTCATCATGATTTGTAAAGAGTGATGGAATAGTGATAACAAAAGATAAAGAAATGCTGAGGTGTATGAATTTATGAATGCATGAAATAACGTGTTACTGTAAACACATCAGACTGAAAGTAATCCTGGGACAGGATGTACCACACAGGACTGACCCACACCTAAATTTTTAGACATTCTGGTAAGACAGGTGGGTTGCTAAAGGAGCAGAAGCATGGAGCACCGCAGATAAGCGCTCGCCTTGTACCTGCCAGGCAGGGGGTGAGGAAGGAGATGTGGCCCTGCAAAGACCAGAGCAAGCCCATGGGGTGCCTGAGGGTGCCGACAGTGTTGGCACCGTGTGTCCCAGCTCCTCCCTACTGTCCCAAGGGACCTGCCTTGCCTCATGCCTGCACAGCACAGGACCCGTGGCAGGGCTGGGAGGCTGCTGCCTCTCTATGTACAGATGCTCCTCCAATGGTTTGCACTGGTATTTGCTTAGCAGATGGCTGAGGGGTTTGTTTCTTTCATTTTAATTCCTAATATATGAAGCTATTTTAATTCCTCGTTGCAAAAAATAACCCTTGCAGAAACGACTGATGACGGAACCTTTTATTTCTTCCATCACCTTATGGCACAAGCAGATTGTATTTGTATTCTGCGTTTCACTGCCCCCAGTTTCAGTGTTTGAAGCTTCCTAAATTAAAACAGTGTGATCATTGTGAAGGAAAATAAACAGTCAGGTCTGTTGACCTAGTCCCTAAGTTCTCCCTTTGGAACTCTTTCTTGGAGCCAAACTCATCACAGGTGGGAATCAGCACTAGGAGAAACCACCAGTGCTTCTGATCAAACAAGTTGGAGTCTCCTTCTCTGGAGATATTCAAGACCCGCCTGGACGCCTACTTGTGCGACCTGATGTAGGGAACCTGCTTT
>JAOWBP010004220.1:18205715-18252298 GCA_028571105.1 Tragopan temminckii | reverse complement strand
GGGTTGGACTCGATGATCTCTGAGGTCCCTTCCAACCCCTACAATTCTGTGATTCTGTGATTCTGTGATTCTGTGAAGTGGCATCCCTGACGGCCTGTTTGGCAGCAGCTATGGGTAGTCCACCAGGCACTGGACTGGAAATGCTACATGCTGTGTTGAACTCCTTCCTGCTTTGCCAGTGCCAAACATCAGAGACAACAAATGACCTGTGCCATTACGAGCAGCCTGTGGCTCCCAGCCCTCCTGCAGAGCGGTGCTTTCAAAGCTAGATGCGTGGCTATTTTTACCTGAAACAAACAGTTTATTTCAGAACGCTCTTGCAATTCCTTCTTTACTAGAAAAATATGTTAAATATGAATGGTGAAAGGAATATTCTGCTCTATTACTTTCCTTGGAGGTAGAAAAACATGTTAACCTCTCCTGCTCCTTTGTTTCTGCTCGTGCTCCTCACACAGCTCTGGTGCATCATCTCAGCTCCCTGCACTGCCTGTGCTGGGTTGCGGAGGCAACCACAACGTGAGCACTGTGCCTGGCATGGTCCCAGTGCCAAACTGCTCTGAGCGAGTGGGAGAAGGTGACGAAATCTTTTCTGACTCCTGTTTCTATGCCTGAAGAAAACGACAAACTAAAACATTATTTTTTATACTTCTCGTGAGCCAGATCTGCTCAGCAGCTCAGGAGGGGCTCCTCTGTGTCAGTGCAATGACATCCCCTGAGCTTCACCCCCACAGCACACCTCTCTGGGAGGTGCTTGAAAATTCAGATCAGCCGAAGGTTCTTCTGAATTTCTGAAGTGGTTGGAAATGGCTCAGCCAAGCCATGCTGGGACTCTTCCTCCCTGCAAGTCAAGCATCAATAGAAAAGGTCTAATTGAGCATTGCTCATTGCCAGACCCAGAGAATGTCACTGCATACAAAAGGAAACCACTTCCTGCAGTGACTGACATGAAGCAACACCTTGCTGAATCCTTTCCTAGCTTTGAGATCATGAGATTTGTTTTTAGATCATGGGAAAAGCCTTTTGCACACCTTCAGGATTGCTCTTTACCCTTTGGTATTACCTAACAGACCTCCCTGGGGACAAAGAAAGAGGAACTTTGTCTGCTAAGTCTTTCTATATACGTTACAGATCCTGGAAATCCTGCCAGTTTTACTAACAGATGGAAAATGAATTCAAACAAATGAGTCTTGAAACTCTGCATGGAAGCAGGGACTAACAGCACTAGAAAACACCAGGATTTCCTAAAGGTCCACTTGGGGGGGGCTGAACAAGAAGCAGGCATTTGCCTTGTGTGCTGGCCATGCACTGTTCTCACAGGGATGGGGTGGCTGTGTGCCAGCCTAAGCTGCCCTCAGCTCTGAGTCCTTGCAGAAGTGCTGCAGGCAGCGCAGGGCTGTCAGCTGTGGAGCACAAAGTGTGTCCTGCACGCCCTCTGTAATGGCACGTCTCCATTAGTGCCCAGACACCCCTACCAGGGCGCAGGCAGATCAGGAGATGGCACACGGTAACAGCAGGCTTCTGAAAACAAAATGCTTTCCTTCTGGATGGAAATACCTGTCTGGATGTGCCCAACAGGCAGCTTCATCGCTGGATCACAGAGGGGAACACTGGTTTTAGGAGGTGCAGTTCAGACTGATTCAAAGTAAAGACCACTCACAGCAGACCCGAACAGCGATCAACAGCTCAACGGTTTTGTCCCATGAATTATCTCTTCTTACAGTGCCAGCCACTCTGGTGTGTACACATGTGAATCTCAGCACAACCACCCACACAACCTCCAGCATCCTGAAATAACAGCTAAACATGAACACCGAAGGGAAAATGCCATGAGCCCAGGGAGGAATGCACCAAACAGAGTTAAGGGAGCAGCACTTGCATCTGCAGAGTGAGCCACAGCTGGCCCAGGTCAGGAGATGCCCATCTCACAGCCCACATCTGGCAGGCTGGGTGAGCCCTTCCATTCCTTTCAACAAGCCATGAAGAAGGTCCCTAAATCTGTGCTGTAAGGCATTTCCTTCTCCAATTAGACCTTCTCCATGAAGCAGCTATACCCTTAGGAAGGGTACTGCTTAAAACTTGATTCGAGACTACAAACATAACGTTAATTTGGAACTTTACAGAAGCTGTGTTTCTGAACTTTCCTATATCTGCATATTAAAAAAAAAAATGCTGCCCTTAAGGCACTGTCTCTTTGAACCTACTAACCTCTCCAGGGGCCTTCATCTCAGCCCTTTAAAGCTAAGCACTGCAGTGCACCTCCATGAGGATGGTTCCTGCCCCCAGGCGGGGCGGGCAATGCCAGCCATCCTGACACACCGTGCCCCACTCTGTAAGTCAGCACAGGGGCAGAGGCAGTGACAGCCAGCTCTCAGCCAGAGGAACCACAGCTGATCCTCCCTCCCAAAGTGACTTTCCAACACTCTCGGATCGATACGCAATAAACTTTTCACAGCTGCGAGTGTCCTGGGCTTCCAGGTAGCCACAGAACTAATTTAAATTCAATTAATGGCTTCATCAGCTTTGGGAAAGATGCATTCTCAACAAGTTTGCAGATCAAATGACTTTAAGCGCTGAGTGACAGTAGAAAGGTAAACTCTTCCTTCAGCTGCACTTGGCCAGCCGAGGCGTTTGTCAGAAGGGCCCGGAGTGCCACTGAGAGCATCCATCTGATAAACCGTACTGGGCGAAAGAAGAAACCCACCTAAACAGATGACACATCTCACCTCACACATCCGAACACAGAGTACCCTCAGCATTTTAATTCCAAAGCTGCTCAATACAGTTTACTCCCAGGAAGAACGCAGATAAACTTATCCAAAACGCAGTGCTGCTCCCAAACCACGAAGCTGCCGCGAAGCAGCACAGCTCCCATTGCTACTGCCTGTGCTGGGCTGTGGGAGCCAGAGGTGGGCTCTGCTGAGAGCTCAGTCCCAGGGATATGGGGCAGCACCTCGAGAAGCACAGAGCACTGTAAGAAGCTCTAAGCCAGGCTGTAAGCAAGAAAAATCCGAAACCAGTCACTTTACAAATGTTAATAGGAGCTGCATGATGCTTTTCTGTTCTGTTCAGGGAGGAGATGGGTAAACGCTGCACAAAACAAGCACATCTCTCCCAGAAAAACATCCCAGGGCAAAGGGGGCTGTAGCTGAGTACAGGACAGCAGGACTGGGCTCATTAATACTGGATAAAATTCAATACTGTCTGTAACACAGAGCAAAATGAACCTGCAGCTCTTTACCTCAGTAGGCTGGCGATGTGGAGGTAAAATATTTGAAACCACTAAACTGTGAGAGATGACTTCATTCTGTTTTTTTTTCTTGACTCACCATTCTTTCAGTGCTTTTTTTCCTACCTATAATACTGCTCAAACAGAAAAAGAAGCAAAACAGCTCTTGTTGGAAATAAAAACTAAACATTGAAAGCACAGTTCGCCATCTTTTTGGAAGACAAGCAACAGAACAATCCAAGGACAGTTTTATGTTGGTTTACAGCATTTGCAATGCTTCTGTGTTGTTTTGTGTTTTTTTTTTTTTTTCCTTCAAATAGCTGTGCACTTTCCTGGGCTGAATTTGAGCCATCCGTTAACCTCAGAGCTGAGTGCTTCATGAGACTGCAAACCTCAGCCGCATGCAGCGCTCGCTGGAATTGAATCATTTATCTCAAATCTGCTCGAATGTCACTGTTTAGTTGCACCAAATTTCGACCTCAGCCCATAAGCAATATTTCTTTCACTACAGGCAAATCATCTCAGTAGACTTTCAAAACAATTAACACTACATATGTAGGTTACTCCAAAAGTAATGCCTCCTATTTATTTCCACAGAAAAGACAACAGTTACAAAGAGCACAATAGCACCGATAGAGAAAATTCTCAGCTACACAACAATATTTTTTGATGTACTCACCACCATTAGCCATGCATTTTCACCAGCCATAAACAAGAGCCTGCATTTGTAACAGTGTGCATCACTGGAGGTGACCGCTGCCACTGTCACCACTGCTGAAATGCACCAGCCACCCCTCACTGTGCACACATCCTCCGTTTGGTCTCCATAAGTGTTCACCAAATATTGATGAATGTCATTGGGCGCCATTTTTTTCCACATAAGGGACCTCAATTTCACCTCTTTGCTTCATACACACTTCCACATCACACACCATTCTGTCAGACTGACCCTCTGCTGCCAAATGTCACACGGCAACAAAATGGAACGGCATAGTGGTGTGGGAAGGTTCAACCTCTACTGCTGTACCACCAACATTCACCTCTGATGTTGTGGGCCAACATCACAATATAGGAGGCATTACTTTCAGAGCAGCCCTCATATAAATAGCCACAAAAATATGTTCCAAATGCCGAACCAAGATCCTGAATGTTCCTGCTCTACCTGTTCTCTGTGCTCTCTACTCCTCTGCCATGCTGCTCAGGGGCTCTAATGAGCCAGATTTTATCTTAATGGATAATAAAGACTGATGCCAGCAAATTTAAAATCTGAAGTGTGGATATTGCTTAGACTTGAAGAAAAGATGGGAAAGGGGAGGGAAGATCATCATTCTGCATCCAGAGATCATCAGTATCACACAGTCCTCTGACTTAAATATCTGCCTGTAGATGCATCTAACAGCCTTCCCGATTTAATTCGGCAAATACTGTACGAATCTAGTCCAGAAGGATGAGGCTTTTCCTTCCCATGGCACAGACACTTTCTTATCACTGGCAGAAAGAAGTACTTTTTCTCTGGGGACAGAATTTAGGAACTCCTGACTTGAAAGCTGCCTGCTAGGGAGAACTTCAATCGATGTCTGGGCCAGAAGTCTTATCATCTTTAATCAGAGGGCCATCCTGATATCTCTTATATACACATATATGGTGTAATAAAGACAGCTACCCCGGGCAGATAACAAGGATAATTAGATTTGGGCATAGCAGTGATAATGAGAGGAGGAAATGCTCTAAAATTTATTAAATCTACTGAAAAAATGAAGAAGCAAAGTGGCAACAGAATAGTGAAAGGTCACTTCGTGATTAACAAAGATTAGCGTGGAAGAAGTTCATTTAAATCCACAAAGAAGTGGGGTTGTGGTTCACCACTTTGGGAGCTTCACTGCTGGAAGTGGGGTGAGCCACGGGGGGACAGGGAGCATCGGCACTGTTTGTTTATGGCTGCTTTGAATAGCCTACAATGCTTTTGGGGCTTGGAATGAAAAATAGGACAAATGAACAACGCTCTCTTAGACCATCCCTGCCTAGAGAAAGGAAAACCAACCCAGCAATTTGCTGGTCTGAAGGCAAACAGCTCAGCGGAATTGCAAGCACAAAACACTTCTGTTTTGAAATCTCAGCCTTTCTTCTCATTTTCCGCTGTGCTTCCATTTTCCCTGCAGCCATCGAACTTTCGGGAGCTTGTTATACTCGCCTCAACGTCCCCCATTTATCCATTATCCTGATGGCATCGCTGCTTCAAAACAGCCCAAACTCTTCCTCTGCAGTCCTCAGCTGCTCCTCCTCACAGCACCGCAGCTCCCCAGGACCAGCAGCAACCCATCCTCTGGGCTGACACGGGAACCTCCCCACATGCACAGCTCACGCCGAGTGGAAGGACGAAGAAAAGGCTTTCTGAGGAGCACAGCAGCAGAAGGTAACACCGCACCAAGTGCATTTTGGAGAAGAAAGATGTTCTGCAGATTTTTTTTGTTGTGCTTTTGTTTTTATGAACGCCACGTGCACGCAGAGCCACAGATGTTCATCATTTCTATATTATTGTAAAATGAACATAATAATAATGATTATAAGAACACATGCCCGTTCAAATTTTAATTACAAAAAAAACATCCTTTGTCTTTCATTTAAACTGTTTTTTTCCTCGCGTCCCAACACTGCTATTTGCTCTGTGGTTACACTGTGCCTTTCCACAGCCATGGCACAGGGCTACACTCGGAGCGAGACGCAACTGGAACTCACCAACACGAGCCCTGCTACGTGCAGTGCTGCAGTGTGCTCACAGCTTCCGGACTGGGCTGATGCTTTAACAGCCCATGAGCAGGAGGAAGCACCATTAAAGCCTTTTTCGTGGGAGCAGTTCTAAGTACCAATAACTGGAATACACTGTCCTGCTGCAGTGGCTGTTCCAGAAGCGCACACGCCCTGCCCGTTTCCCTGAAGTTGAAGCTTTGTTGAAGTTGGCCATGGAGCTTGTTTCAAACACACAAGTTTCTGTGCAGTGATTACTATTTAAGTTTGCACTTCCTCTGGCTCACTGTCTACTGCAATTATGCAAATAAGATGCAACTTTATCCCTTCAGCATAATTACATCAAACACAATCGGGCTATATTAAGACTGACTTAAGAGGAACAAATTCAGTTCATGTAATGATTTCCTAAATCACCCCATGGGGCTACGGCAAAGAAAAAGCTGTCCCAAGGGTGACATCAAGCATCTAGACAAATAACCACACGTCTGGGGCCTGACACTATGCACTTCACGTCTGTGTTCTGCATCCAAGAACCATGGCTAGAGGAGTGGTAGTAAAAAATGTCTTTTTCTGTAAACTGACCATTTCAGCTTACGACTTTTGTGACCAACAGCTCTTGAAATGTCAAAAATCTGATAATCCAAAGCTCCCACGTACGCTTTAACATGACGGCGCATTACTTTTCAATGCCATTTAACTTTTCCTGGCCTATAAGACTTACATTTTTTCCTAAAGTGTGAGAAGAGGTTGGCAGCATCACTTATTTAATATCAATATGATATTTTTTAGAAGGAGGAAGCTGCACCTCTGTTTGCTTCCAATGAAGTTGGCTGGGAATCCATTTCTAACATACTACAAATCATCTTTAACACAACGGTCAGTCATAAGAAACAGAAGGCAAATGCTCTTAAGTAAAACCAGGGCAACCCCCTTACTCACTCCTACTAGAGAAGCACTCACTGAGCCCAGCAGAAGGCAGCTGGTGCCTCGTGATGCCTGCAGCCCGCGAGCCGCACCGTCGGCAGCAGCACTGCAGGGAAAGGAGCCTGCCAGGCTGGGCACTGCTCAAGATATCCTCCTTTAGGGCAAATTGAGTTCCGTCCTGCTAATTTAGTTTGTTTCCATCAATTTATAGGGAAAGTCAGGGCTTCTTATTTCATTTATTTTATGTGTTCTCCCACAGAAGTACATTACTAAATTCTAGTAGCAGATGTTCATTGCTGGATGATAAAAGAACAATGTTAAAATGTCTGTTTCCAGTTCTCTTGGATTCAATGCCAAATGAAATTACTACAGAAAGAAAAACAAAACAACATACAGCAGTCTGAATGCAAGAAAGGAAGATAATTCATACAGGTAACAGCCTTGCTAAGCAAAGAAATGCTAACACCTGAGGAATCCTTGCTTCCTGTAAGTAACTGATTTCAGTGGATGCTTCTCATGGGGAATGAAACAGAAATGGAATTGGTTTGAAAGGAGAAACACTGAATTCTGGAAAACTGCTTCACACACCAAGAGGAGCACTCAGCAGGGCAGGCATGGGGGTTATGTTGGAGAAGGACAGTATGAGAATGACTGCACAGGAGAAGGGAAACGCGCTCTGCGCTCATAACCATCCCTTTACTCTTCCCCCTAACAGGGCTAAGCAGATGGCAAATACAGATGGTAATTAGGGATGGATGAACGAAACTCAAAAAGGTAAGAACCAGCCTGAACCTTTCTAGTGGTCACAGAGCGTGCAGGAATCATTTGCTATTGACATTGGAACTGCAGCTCTAGGACATTGTGCTCTGCCTCTCATCACACCCAGCGTGGCACCAACCTTTGGCTGATGGCGTTCCCCTTTCTGGAAAAAACACTCAAAATATGTACCTGCCTGCATGGCAGAAACTGTGAAAGAATGAATGCAATTATATATATATAGGCAGAATATAATTCAAGCCTCACAAACCTTACAAACAGTAATTGTGCAGTCTGTGCGAGTGCAAGTGCAGAATGCAACGAGCCAGCTTTTAGGCAAAAGCCCAATATAGTTGGGGAATAAGCTGTGTACAGGCTCAATGCTCATATATCCTGCAAGGCACTACATGTGCTGATATTTGTAACTGCTGCTTAACTAACTTTCCGTACCTGCATCTCTTCAGTCTGTCATTGTAACTCATTATTTCCAAAAGAAAACTCCATTATGTCCAAAGTGTTTAATGTGTAATGCAGAAGGAAAATATTTTAAAACAAACACATTTGGAAAGTTTTTCTTTCTGAGTGCTGTTGGCAGACTTCGAGATTTTCTGTCAGAAACCCTCAGGGATGAATACAAACAGTAGGGAAAGATTATTAAAATGCTGTGTTTTTCAGAAACAAACCACTTCATTCTCTACCAACTTTACGTATTTATGGAGAAATAACATGTAAAAATGCCTCTAGGGTTCAAAAATTTAATATTAGGGACCTGAGAAGAATAACTAATGAGGTAGTAGTGTATACACAGTAAAAATGAATACAAACGTTTGCTTTCCCTGTGAGTGAAGACACCGAAGCCCATTTTTGCGTGCACAGCACATGCAGGGACTCTCGTGCCATGCACAACAGAGGAGTTCGTTCTCTTTACTCTGTGTCTATGAAGAATTTTCCTTTTCACGTCAAGGAGAACGTGGACTCTAATCAGCATGCTTGGTTTGCCCAGGGGAAGCTGTTCGGATAGTTAAGCATCTCCATAGAGGGGACAGCAAATGAAGGATGGATCAGACATAGAGTTCAGGGAGAAGAGAAATGCTGAGAAAGGAGGAATTCTGTAACAGAAGTGCCTCCTAATCTTTATATAGATGCACGCATGTCTACAAATACATACATTAGTAGAGTACACAAAAAATATAAATAAATACATATAGCATTTGATCTGAATAAAATAGAAGTTAAGCTAAGTAAAGGGAAACTGATGACTTGAACCTGAATTTTTACTTCCTCGGTATGGAGTTTATCTGCTGTTTGTAACTGCAGTGCATTTTCTCTTCCTACATACATACATGACACATTAAGACCATTTTGGTTTACTGCCTTTAAGGTGACAGATAACTGCTGGTAGCTTTTCAGCTGCAGACATAGCATATAGTTCTCAGATGAGGGACACAGACATTCAGGAAAATTCCAGGGGATAAAGACCAGCTCTGTATTTTATATCCTTCCAATACAACCACATCCAGATACAGCCATCCAAAAAAACACACACAAGAAACAAATACAGGCAATCCATTTTGTGCCACTCGTTTTCAGGAAACAAGAAGCAAGGCAAGAAGATATGAGAGAAGGTGGGCAGAGCTCTTACCCTCGATGGTCGCTCGCTTGGGCAGGATGGTGATGGCTCCCTCGGCCACGTCCTCCTGCTGCAGCAGCGGGCTCACCTTGGAGCCCCACGTGTCCGAGCCCACCCATAGGAAGTGCCCCACTTGGTCAGCCCTCTTGGCAGCTGCCAGGATTTGCCTGTGGAAGAGGACAGTTTGTTCACGAGCTAGTTTCATTTCACCATACGATTGCTTGGTAAAAAATGGTGCGTGGCAATTGCAGAATGAATTTATTTCTGTAAGCAACAGAACCCAGAAATTTCACAACACATCGTGCCATGATCTAAGCAGCAAAGATTGAACCTTCCTTTTAATTCACCCTCTATCCTAAGAATGAAATCCCACTGACTTCACTGAAACTTTATCCCAACTTCTTATGTCTCACTTTGGAGAACTGAGCCTCTCAGCACCTCCCAACGCCATCAAAATGTCAGGTTAATTTAAAATTCTTAAGTTAGAAATAAGCCATGCTTTTAAAATATTCTGCACATATTTTTAATGGCAAGTGGTATCTGAATGATATGAGCATCCAAGCCACTTTATCATCGGTAACCATCACCTGTCATAAAATGCACTCTGAATTAAGGAATTACTCGCAGTATGAGCTTGGAGAGAGGAGCATTTTCTTAATGTCTCTGAGGTAAGATCAGGTCTGCCATCAAACGTGCGAGTAGTTCTACAATAGGAAAAACCTTCAGGCCTTCATCCAGGTCTAGATGGGGCCCTGGGCAGCCTGGTCTAGTATTAAATGGGGAGGTTGGCAGCCCTGCCCGTGGCGGGGGATTGGAGCTTCATGATCCTTGAGGTCCCTTCCAACCCAAGCCATTCTATGATTCACCCCTTGCAGCCCATCGCTCCCTTCTCCCCACAGCACAATCCAAGGTGCCAAAAGAGCCAGGCAGCAGCAGGAGCCCAGTGTGACTCTGCAAATGGCAAGCCCCACAACCCCACACAGCTCCTACCAAGAGGCATTCCCTCTTTGTTATGTGTTCTTACTTGCTTTCTTTTTTCTGCATGGCTACCAAGCACAAATGAATTAGTCCCCTCAGCCATCCTTACTTTATGTCCTCGTCGTTGGCAAAAATAACAATGGCCCTGGCATTGGGGGTTTCTAAGAGCTGCTTGATGATTTTATCGAAGTCGATGGTCTTGTCCTTGCGATCCTGCGGGATTTTCAGGGACTGAGCGATGCAGAGCCCACCTGTGGAAGAAAGAAGAGAAGGGCTCAGTCAGCATGGAGCATGGGAAAGAGACTGGGAGATGCATGTAGACTGGAGGGGCAGCCTGGATGGAAAACACCCTGATCCAAACGTCCTTGCAGAGCACTTAAGCCTCCCTCCAGGTATCCCGAGGTGTAACTACAGTTTGTTGTTGTCAAGGTGGGACACAGCTTCATTCACACACCCATACACACACAGTGCATGCCAGAGCAGGGCCGTGCATTGAACAGGTGGGTGCAAACACCCATGGAGTAATAAACAAAAAAAAAAACAGACAATTGGGTGTGAAAACAACAAAAAGCAGCACAAACCACGGAAAAGCTTAGACTGATTCAGAAAAATAAACACAAGAGGCTGAAATGCAAACGATGTTGACGAGGAATTACACTTTATCTTGGTGAAGAGCAGGGATCCTTTTTGATTTTGAGTTGAAAGATACTGAGAGAAAAAGCTTCCACTGAAGCAGCTTATTTGAAACAGGAACAACAAAAGAGTCGAAATGTTGGCAAAGGGAAGATTGGTCATGAAAATCTGTACTCATTGAAACGTCCATCACCAAACAGAATGGAGCTGCCTTGAGATACAGCACGCCTGTGAGCTGGACATCTCATAAACACACAGGTAGTATTGAAAAAAACGAGTATCTATCAATCAGTAACAGCAATAAATACATCCATACCAAAGGAACGCTCAGGTTTAACATATTTCACACATTACAGTTATTATGCTCGGTTGGGGAAAAAAAAAAAAAAAACAATTAAAAAAATAAAAATCACATCTCCCCTGACATTGTGCTTGTCGATCGAGGCAGATGAAGTCACACTTTTGCCTTTATTATTTTGTTTCTCAGCAATAAACTCTTTCATCTTTTCTGGCATCTTAGATAACAACTTTCTCAGTATACTGCACAGTGTGTTAATTAATAGTTTTAGAGGTGCACAGTAAGAACCTGAAGTAGGGATGAATTAATTAAAAGCCAGCAGGATAAAGGAGCTATTTACTGGCATGCTTGAAATTGCAGATTTGAAAGAACAGTCAAATGAAGAAATAGAGAGGGTGTTCTATAGGACAGCATGCAAGAGGAGGAGTGCCCACATAGGAAAACAAGCACAAAATCAGAAGCTGCTACAAAAGGCCAAGATTTATCACACAGAAACGACTGTGCTCCCACAGTGGTGTCCCTCCCAGAGGCTCCCACTTTGACACAGCAGGAGAGGACGTCTTTGGCAGCACCAAGACCCAAGGGTTTGGCATGCTGGGCGGGTCTGCTACTCGGACACTTCTGGAGGTGCTGTGCAGATCCCTGGCAACGCCTCACAGCTCTCCATTACTTTCATTCAGAGCAAGCGAGCTGTCAGCAGGGTCAGACACAGCTCCCAGCAAGAGGCACTTGCAGAGAGATGTGGAACGAGGTTCCCCTCATCTGCTGATCTAAAATATCATACCAGTCGGAACTTCTCAAGCCAGGGTGGAAGAATGCCTGCAGTTGCTTTTGGCCAGGTATGGCACCACACACACGGGGCAGCAGCGAGCAGTGATACAGGAGCAGCAGCAGTGGGGAAGAGAGCTGAAACCACAGCAGAACCCATCAGAGAGGAGCAGTGTTCTGTGCCTTCGTTATAGAATCTTTGCATTTGAGGGATAAAGTAAAAACCAAAACCTATATCCTGGTGATACATTCCGGTTATAAAACTATTATAAAAACGCAGTATCTAATATTAAGTAACTGACACCTACATGATTTAGGTGCATGAAATGAAGGGTTGAAATAGTTGGCAAGGCTGCTGGCTCAGCAACCCCTCCTGACAATAATTACACCTCTTGTGTGGGTCATCCAATCTCTGCTGCCTGGATAGAGGAGCCAAAAATCTGATTATGGTCGATAATGATTACAGCTGAACTGAGCATCTCTGGACAGGGACAGCTGTGGCCAGACTCTCAACAGTGCGGAAAAAAAGCCTCCAACACAACATACAAAGTATGTAATTCTTGTGTGTGTGGAACTAGGGTGGAGAAAGTGCGGAAACTGGGAGGGGTGGGTTTGGGTCTTTTTTACACCACAGAGTTTACGCTATCTGGGGAAAGTCAGCTCCTGGTTTCCCTGCTGCCTGCCACAGGTCAGCAGGAATGATGGACAAATGGCAAATGTCACGGAATCATCATAGGATCATAGAATGGCTTGGGCTGGAAGGAACCCCAAGGATCATCAAGTTCCAACCCCACTGCCACAGACAGGGCCACCAACCTCCAGATCTGGCACTGGGGCCCAGGGCCCCATCTAACCTGGCCTTGAACACCTCCAGGGATGGAGCATCCACAGCCTCTCTGGGCAGCTGTTCCAGCACCTCACCACTCTCTCTGTGAAGAACTGTCCTCTAAACCTTCCCTCCTTGAGCTTAAGTCAGTGATCAAACCCAAAATACATCGTTCTACAGTATAGTAGCACTGCCAATGTTTAACAAGCTCAGCTGCCATGGGAACCCAAAAGGGAGAATTGCACAAGAACCGGGGGACAGCCTTAACCAGGCACCTACAGAGCAACATCAGGAGCAAACAGGGCTAAAGCAACACAAGGCCCGTTATGGGCAAATATAAAAGGCTGAAAGTGAGGGGGAAGAGGAACAAGGCAAACATGTTGATAGATATCCTGATTTTAAATTGCCAGCATCTCTTCCAGGAAAGTGATGCTATTCCAGATTAACTAATATGTGCTCCAAGTTGGGTCAAGATGTATTATTGTCTTTATTTGCTTTGCTTAAGCCTATGCTGGGCAGCTCTGACACCCAACTACAAGCTTGTCCCCAGCGTGCGATCAGCCCCAGCTCTGCAGGCTGTGCCAGCTCACACAGCTCCTGCCTGCAGAGGTCCTGAGCTGGCTGCAGGCTGCCCTGACCTCTGCGGGGCCCTGGTGGCAGGCAGGGGCCGTGCCACTTCTCTCTCCTCAGCAGCAAAGGATGCTCAAGGAGTTTCCCATTACAATAGGTAACGTGCATAGTTATTTCAGCTGTTAATTCATAGTGCTCCTAAAGTAAAACCTCTGAGGGAATTTAAGCAGTAGAAGTGTGAAAGTTGCAAATTAAGGATTTCTACATTAAAACATGACTCCTGCAGGACTGGTGAGCAGGCATATGCTGTTACCAGCTACAGAGTGCTGTGGCAACTGCTGGGAGCCACGAGCCTCCAGGTGCCCCAGCCTGCCCTGTGCTGCACCATGAGCTGTCGGTGTGCAGTGCTGCAGGGACTGGCATTCTGCATCCCAATGCAGGCTCCACCTCTAAGGTAAAGGCTGCTAGAGAGGCATAAAGAAGATCTGAACTATAGCTTAGATGAAACAGTGCTCAGCAGACAGCATGCTTGCTTGTCTTGCTCCCCAGCACGCAGCACATACAGCCCGTGCAGCTGGTGCCTCCATTTATCCATTCACAATGGAAAAATGTAAAAGCAGCATAACTGAACCACGGGAGAAAAATTCTCTTTCCTCCAGAAATTTCCAAATTCCTGAAACTGATGGATTTGAAGTTTTTATAACCAAATCCTTAATATTTCCTCTGTGCTGTTGAAGTCGGAGTACTACTTTTGGGAAAATGAGAGTGCTAGAGGAAAATAGAGGAATGTTTAATTCCTTGAAAGATGGAGTTTGAGGAATCCACAGGAAAAAGCACACAAAGAGCAGTCACAGCAGGGACTATGGCAGCCAGCTCTCTACCACTCTGCTCTTGGAACAATGTCTTTTCTCCTCGGGGCTATGTATAGAAGTCCAACATTGGCATCTCTTCCACCCTTCCCTGCTGCCAGCAAATGTTTCCTAATAACATGAATCTGGGAACAGAGCACCAGGAGCAGACCCAGCAGGTTCAGCCCTTCCAGATGTGCCTTTGTCCAGCAAGTAAGCCACAAAAACGTGCAGTAATCCACAGAAGGGAGGAGACAACAGGGCCAACCATTTCCTCCAATAACGACTTGAAAATTATTTTGTTTCCTAGCTTCTAGTTTTCCCAGGCGTTTGTGCCATATTGGCAAACTGACCCAATGGTTTCAAACTATTCCAAGCATTAAAATCCCCCCTGCTGCAAGCCACTGGCAGCACTGAGAAAACAGAAATGCTAACATTTCAACCAAAATTAACAGTGCCTCCTGATATCTTGTTTTCCTTTTTTTTTGCAAACAAACCAAACACACTGCACAGCCGGCCTGCTGAGGACCCAACACTTCATCTCACATCAACCACCAACGTTCAATTAACACAAAAGGAAGGAGGGGAACCATCCTCCCAGAACATCCCAAAACTCAGGGAGGTGTTGGATTGGAACCTGAAGTCTTCTTTCATTTTTGCAGACGATTGTTATCAATTAGAAACAAAGTCTTGAAGCAAAGTGAAGGAAAGAGCTGCAATGGTGATCACAAGTTTGGGTCTCGGGAGTAGAACAGGATGAGCAGGTTAACAGAAATAGGCTGAAAATGACCTGCTGTGCAAGAGCTGTGAAGAACACAGGGGCTCGGGAGAAGGAGCCGTAAAAAATATCAGGGCTGCCTTGGTTCACCCACTGATGGGTGATGTGCTCTGCCTGTGAGAGGAAAACCTCAGGAGAGTTCTCTGTGCAAGTTCACGCAGTCATGCATCAAATTGTTCGGGGCATTAAACACCCAGCTCTGGTATTTAAGGGTAATGGATGTATCTGGTAATCGAAGTGTTGCTCCAGTATCCATGGATACCCGTGATTAAGTGGTATTTTGATTCTGGTACAACACTAAGTACATTATTCTGCTTCCCTGAAATTTTCCAAGAGCTATTTTTCTTATCACCCCTTAATTGGATTACCAGGTAGCACAGGAGACAATTTAACACTTTTTCAGATGATTTCTCTGCAGAGATTCTCTTTTTGGGGAACACACTTTCAGCAGCACTGAAAACATTGCTTCAGAAAGTTAGAGCGGTCATTTCTAATTAATAAAAGGAATTCTCAATTCAATTGATGTGTTACTTCAGTATGAGCAGCCGCCAGAATCCGCTCCCTGGGTGTTTATGGGAGGGGATGCTGTTGGGCTCACGCGACTTCCTGAGGAATGGCGGTGTCCATGGAAATGTTCAGCTGTCCTATAGCCTACAAACAGGTTTTCAACCCTGAACAACACAAAGGAGGGCTGACCTCCCCGGGGGTCCTCCACCAGCACACCCACACCACGGGCAGCCCAAGGAGCAGCAAAGCCTGTGCTTCACTGGGGAAACAGTGGAGAGTTTGTGTAAGTTTGGGCTGGCCCAGAGGAGAGGAATTCGTTGTGGAAGAAGGAAAATACATATCAAAGGCATATTGTGGTTTTTTTCCTTTGTTGTTGTCACTGCTGGGTTTTGGTATATAATTATATACCCTACATATACAATTTATTAGCTCAAGTGAATTTTACTTCTAAACCTCATCTATTTTTATAGAAGAAAAGGAAACCAAAGGCAGTAATACTGAAGACCGAGTTTTGTCCCTAAGCAGTGCTCGAACGGCCCAATCAGTACCATCCCTACAAACAGACTTTCATACTTCACAATTGAGGATAGTTCCTGAAAAAGCAGAATTAGGTCCTAGAGGAACTGGAATGATAAAGGTTATTACCCGCTCCTGTGTTATCAGCGTCCCGCAGGAAACAGGAAGAATTGCAGCAATCCAACCTAGGAAAATTCCCAGCGCCATTTCCAAACATGTAAACTCACAATTAACAAAGAAAAACAGCCTGACTACATGGCTGAACTCTGAGCATTGATCTGGCTGTTCTTTAAGTCAAAAATCCCAACGTGTGGGGAGAGCCAGAAATGGCAGTTGGGTCCCAATGTCCAAAATTGAAGTTCCAATGAGGGTCTGTGTTAGGCTTTGTTTCTTTAATAGGAATGGCAAATAGTGCAGGTACCGAGTTATGGTGTCCCCACATGTGCCAGTAAGACAAGTTTACAGCTGCATTGGTGTGCAGATAGGACAGGATTTAAATTAAGTCTCCACAGTATCATAATTCAATTGTAAAAGTAAAATGTGCCCCAGTAATAAAATTACATTAAAACACAGAAATTGTCCACAACCATCCTTGTGGATATGCAACACACTTCACTTGGAAGCTTCCTGTATGGGAAGATTCTACGGAATCATTTTAAAGCTTCCATTTTGGCTGTTTGTCATCTCATCTTTTCATGTTAGATCGCATCATGATAAAAAACAGAAGGCAAACTGATACAGAAGACTAATACTTGAAGTACGTTATTCATTAATGCTCAGTTCTGTCACATCATAGCATAGCTCTGTATCTCATGGCATTCCTCGTGCTTTTTATCACCTCAAAATTGTCCTTTACTGTGGCAGACAAACCCCAGCAATATACAAAGATTAGGAACGCTGTATTAAATCATGAGTGGTAAGAAATCATCATTTTCAAGGATTCAGAAAAGCTCTGATTGCTAGGCAGAAAACGCAGAAGGCTCTCTGGGTGGTACAACAGCCGCCCATGCTCACCAAGCACACGTTTGCTCACTTTGCAATGCTCCAAAGCATCTGAACCAGACTCAGCCGAGGTGTTTGCAGGGAAGGGACTCCAGATTTATCAGTATCCTACACTCTGTATGACAGAAAGTACATTTGAGCCGTTCTGAAGATCTTCCAGATGAAGACCCAGGGCTGGAGTCTGAAGAACCAGATTCCCAGCTAAATGACATTACTTATGCATAGACTTTTACCACATACCAATTTCCAGAAAGAAATGCCTATTATCAAACAGAAAAGTGGGGTCCCAAATTCAGACACCAGTATTATGTTGCAGTGAATGTAATTAAATGTCTGTAAAGAAGCCTCGGGTGCATCTGCTGATCAATAGGATGAATATTGCAGTGCAAAACGTTTTGTGTAATCTCGTACAGGGGGAAACCAAAAATAATGCGGCCCTCCCTCTGCCTTTAAGACTCTGCTTTAGTCAGACTTAAGACCAACTCCACCGTGTTGTGCATAAAAATAGAAAAGGCAAAGTTCTCAGAAATAGTGTCAGAACACTTCAGCAAACACAGTTTCTTTAGGAACAACTGTAGGCGGTGAAATCTCTGGCTGTGGATAGAGACAGAAACAAAGTGCCAAAAATACCATGTTTAAAAGCACCATGCACAGCCAAGCAATGATACAAATTAGAGCTATGCTCAACACAAAACACCCGCTAAGGATCTTAGCCTTGCAGCTGGTTCATAAACCCTCAGAACTGCCAAATTTGATGCCCTAAACTGAACTTCGCATTGAGAACAAAGCAAGGCAGTCATCTCTACCATCACAGAACCACGGGGGTTGGAAGGGACCTCTGGAGACCATCTTAACCAGCTCCTGAGAGGACTTCCATGCTGTGGAGGAGGTTTCGGGCTCCAGGGAGCTCCCCTGGTTCCGAGCTTGCTGTGGACACGCTCAGCAGTGGGAGGCAGAACTCCAGTGGGGTGCAACCAGCAGGACGCGGGCAGCAGCCTCAGGGTTTACAAGTTGTTCCAGTGCATCAACTAAGAAACACGCTGATGAAATATTTTGTTTTCCTACAAATCAGTGTTAAGATTGAGATGTATTCAGCCACAATCGGAGGTAGCACTGTCAAGACCCTGAGCCACGGACCCATGCTCTGCTTGGCACGGCGAGGCTGGACCAGCTCACCCCCCAGCCGGGTGCGTGGGCAGCCCAGCTCACCCACCGCTCATCCCCAGCACCTTGTTTGCCTCCCCCGGTGCCTGAATGCAACACTGCTCACAAACAATGCCTGCCGAGGCTGGCTTGGCTCCCTTGCAAAAAGCAATTTCCTGCAACCTTCACATACACTAAAGAATCCTGTGCTCTATGACACGGTTTTATTTGTCTGAACTGCCTCTTGGAGCTCCACTCTGTAATTTAGGAGACTGCTTAGCACTGTGCTGTTCTTGCAGGATATTTCCCCCCTAGTAATAATGATGCCACCTCTGGATACTGAATCATTATAAATTGCAAGCACAAAATGATCTCTAATGATGAAGCTTTTCTAACTACAATTTGGAGTGTTCCCATGTTCCTAATTCATTTTTTTTCTTGGAGAGGTAGCACAGTATTTTAGCCTTCTCTCAGATAATGGCATTTTCTTGGTTGCTATATATCTGTAAGGGAAAGTAAAGACTTGCCTGTTCTTAAAAGAATGAGAAATCCAGAGTATAGCAATGACAAAATGACAAATCTGGGTGGGAAGGGAGGGAGGATTAGAAATCTTTTAAGTATTCTTTTGGAACAAAGCCTGTTTTCTAATTTTTCCACCGAAGAAAAGACTAGCATTCACAACAAAAAATATCTGTTATGAACCAAGTGTCAGGCTTGCAAAAACTCCATGGGATACAAGGAACATGAAAACCAAGCGATAGGAACTCGTGGGCTTTGAGTTAGAGAGGACAAAAAGCAAGATGTGGGACCAGAGCACAGCCCTGGAAAGATCAACTACTGTTTCAGCAGCAAAACAAAAGGCAGCAGGACATCAGGCCAGGAGACACAGAGGATTAGAGGAAAAGACAGTGGCTTCCACATCATTTTGTTTAACCTCCAGTTTCTTCTGTCTCATGCAAACCAAAGCAGAAAAGAGCTACTTACTACTCCTATACACTTCAAGCAGGATGAAGGTCTCTTCTTCGGATGCTTCAGCAGCCATCCCAAATCCTCTTCCAGGGGACTGTTCTCTAATTGGCACATGCTATCCTGCATGCTGCTTTCCAAGTTTAATTGAAAACATAAGCAACACAGCTCCCACAACCCTCAGTTCTGCAGCACTGCAGGCCCCTTCCCTACAGAGATCACAATGGAATCAAACTTCACGTGGTCTAATTTTACAGACAGACAATTTCATGATGCACCATTAGCAAACTGTCATTACCCCGTGCATGTCCATATTTCACAGCGTTTTGGTGAAAGCTGAATAAAGCTCTGACTCACACATCTCTTAAAAGCACATATAAGCACATCATTCTGAAAAGTCTCAAATGCAAATCATCTCTGGAGACGGGATGGGCAGATGGCAGTTGGGTGACTGAAATACCAACAGACACTTCTCTGTTAGGTCCTACCCAGGTTTCTGAGCCCTCGGTCTCGCTGCAGTGGGGCAAAGGCATTGCTGCAGATGTGCAGATTGACCACTGATTTCTGGGGACTTGAAAAATACATTCAGCAAAAGCAAGAATTATTTGAACAGAACAGCTTTCCAGCC
Organism: Tragopan temminckii; assembly: GCA_028571105.1. NCBI lineage: Eukaryota > Metazoa > Chordata > Aves > Galliformes > Phasianidae > Tragopan > Tragopan temminckii. Next base: position 18,232,553 of record JAOWBP010004220.1, on the reverse strand, counting down.
TTTGGATGAGCTGAATAGAAAACAGAAACAAAATACTGAAGAGTCTTTGGTTTCTTCTTCACTTCCTCATAATCCTCATCTCCTGCACACTGGAGTAATGTTCTTAACGCACAATACTGTGCTTTAATAACCCACTCTCAAATGACTACTAAAAATGCAATATAGTTCAATAAAAATACTATTTCAGCATTGCAAAAAACACTTCCCTATATACTGCCCACAGATAATCAGTTCATTTTAACGAAGCTCTGCAACAAGATGTTGTAAAAGGCACAGAAGTAAGGAGCAAGCCCTCAGGAGGCAGTCCGGGTTTTGGCCCAGCAGCGCCTTACCTCATGTTTAGCAGCTGGCGGCAGGTTGGAACCTGATGATCCTTGAGGTCTCTTCTAACCCAAGCCATTCTATGATTCTATGTTGGGTGAACACTGCATATCACACCTACAGCACAAGTGGGCCAGGTCTCCTGTGGACCCCAGGAGGAGGGCTCAGCATGGGGCAGGAGCCCCCTGGCTTTGTACCACACTGGGTTGGAGCTCTCAGATGCCAAAAGCATCTGCAGCAGGGTCAAGACTTGGCACTCAGCCCTGTCTTTCTTTATTGGCCTTCAAACGCAGAGCGTGGGGCACTGAGCTGCAGCCCACCTGCTCCAACCTGGCAGAGAGTTCCTATGGACACCAGGGGCCAAGGGAGGAGGGAGTGCTGCTGCTGTGTGGCGGATATGCAGGACACAGCACCAGGACTGCTGTCTATCTCAGCTGCAAGGCTCTGCTTCACAGGCTTGGAACCACTGCCAACCCAGATTCCTGGAACGTCAGACCACATCAGCTCTCAGATGAAAGCTGCCACAACACTGAGTGATCTCAGTAATGTGTGCAGCAGGCCTGACGCCTGGCCTCTGCTTAGTGGGCGCCTCTCAGTTTTCCCATTCACCTGCAATCTGTGTGGCCAAGCCACAAGTACAGGCGTACGGGTGTAGGAGTACCAACCCTTCATTGGCAAAAGATGTGCTTGAGCTGAGCACCTCCAGCACACAGCCATTTGCATTCAGTTCCAACGGGAGTGAAGTGAATGTGGCCATACGCGAGTTCTTATAGCACAAAGCTCTTCACTGACTGTTTCCTATAGAGGTTTTTTGATGAACAACCCACTAGAGATGTGATTCCCTTCACTGGACACTGAATTCAAGAAGTGTATGACATAGTTGTCAATATTCAGACTACTTAATGTCTATAACTGAAAGAAAAGTGGTTGCTGCTGAAATCATTCCTACAGTAAAAGCCCATATTTCTCCCACTGCACCCAAAAACATTATGAATCTTTTCCTTTCAACAGTGGCCACAGTGGCTATAGTATGCCTGTATCTTTGACAGACCACGTTTTTAGAAGTCCTTCCTTTCCTCCATGGAAGAAAGAACAAAGGAAAAACTGATTTGTTTTCTGCTTTTACTGCATATATACTGCAATAAAAAGTCCAAAGCTCAGCATTAGGACTTATGGGAACCAAACTCTTATTTTCTGAGGTGAATGGAACAACCCAGCCAAGTGGCTCCAGGACAGGGAGGAAGGGAAGGCTGTGTAGCGCATGCTCCTAGCACTGAACTTGTTACATGCTGGCTTAAAAATGTGACTTATGAAACAAGTGAAACCAAGTGAAAACATACACAAAAATAGCAGCAAATATATAAATCATACTATTCAGGATTTAGGGGTAACACTTAATTTCCAGAGAACATTTCTTAAGCACCACTGTTAAGCAATGAAAAAAAACTTGTGCTTTCCTTAATTGAACGCATAGTGCAGAATAATCACCAATACTATGTTGCGATTCTCTCCTCATCCTCTAAGTTTTAAACACCCCAAGAAGCTTACACTGATACGTTGAATGTTCCAGACAAAAAGGAGCAGTGCAGTGAGCATCTGAGAGCAACAAGAACTCGAGAATCAAGAGTTTTTGCTCTCTTACAAAGGCTGCCTTCGCACTGATGTGAATCCATAGACACTGACAGGTATTTTCACGGTGCGAGCAGGAGAAGGATGGAGTGTCAAGTCTGCCTGAGGTCTGCCTGCCACAGTCCTGGTTCAGTGGGCTGCCATCCAGTGCTGCTGTGGCGTGGGACATGCTGCACAAAGTTACCGTGCTAATCAATAACAGAGTGATGGCAAGTAATCCTACTTTACAGCAATAACGTCAGAGAATCAAAATATTTTTTATCTTCTACTCTTTGTTACTGCAGGAAGCAAGAAATGAGGTCACACTTCCAAATCAACAGATAAATATTTAAACAACCCTTATGTAGCAAGAAAGCTTGATCCCTAGACTTCCTCTGGAAACTTCATAGTTTCCAGAAGGGAAAGAAAGGCTGGAATTCAAGAGACCAAAGAGACCAAACAAAGAGTGGATAAGAAAAAATCAATACGCTGAATGTGCCCCTTTCCCTTACTGCTGGGGCACTCATCACATTAGTCTAAATTTAATTAAATTTTCTTACATTATTTGCAGATCAAATTTCACACTCTTCCAACTACGCCTCGCAATACGCACCTACAGCTATACAGAGCCGAGCAGCCCTCTGTTTCAATTGCCATATATTATATCTCACAGGAATTTAAGAGATAAAAAGCCCAGCTTGATAGCTTAAAATGTACACGTGTAACTAATTAGTATGAAGAGGAATTCTGCTTGCTTTATAAACCCCCGTGCTTTGGGGTGCGACTGCACCACTCAAGTCTCACACCCACCACAGCAGCACATCTGCCCACCATGAGCAGGGGCTGCTCCCCCTCCCAGGCCGTAACACCCCCACACAGGGATCGAGGTTGGTTTCTCTGCAGTCACTGTAGCTGTACCTATTTCACTGGAACCATTGGATATCTCACGCCTTCCACAGAGACCAGCTGGCAGCTGCCACAGGTTTCAATGCCTTTAGCCCATAACAACCAAGAAGGGACACTAATACTCTCACTTGAGATTGTTAGGCCTATTACTTGTATGAATTTAAATAGCCTGTCACAGCATTTTTTGCTTCTTTAAGACCTATCTGAGCACTGCCTGGGTGCTGCAACCCTCCCCAGGTGGCAGAAGCTCCTCTGCCTGCACCAGACTGGTGCCAGAGCATTGCTTCTCTCTGCACATCTAACGGAGCAACACTCAACCAGCCAGTTGAGTGGGGCTGAAGCACATCTGAGAGAAGCACGAGGTTTTGGCACCCATGGCACAGCTCTGCACCTTTATCAGAGCCATGCAATTCTCTGCATAGAAAAGGGATAAAAAGAATAGACGCGTCTCGTTTAATCCGTTTGGTTCCAACGGAGCTGTTGTTTGGAAGAAATGAGTTTTGTTTTTTATTTTTAGTTAAGTTGCCTGCCTAGTTACTTGAGTAATATCTGACTGTCAGACGTTTTAACCATTCCACTCTACCCGAGAAGTGTATGTGCACCAATAGCTCCAGTTTATTGTGATAAAGCAATTTGTTGAGTCATGCTCTTTTTCCCTCCACATTCCATTTTGATTCCCCAGACAGAGTCAGTTCTCCATTTGTTAATCCATATTTAATTTTTAAATCACAAAACACCCTGGTTTTAAAGATAAGCTTTTAAAATGCCCTCCTACACAGCCTTTCTCGCTGTCTCTCGGGATATTGCTGATAACAAGCAAAATCACACGCTTCAAATATTAATGAAGAAACCACTGCTGCAAATGGAGAACTTTGAGGCCAGGTGATCACAGTGTGCATATGTGATTTTAAATACAACCTGGAGAGAAACGAGGCTAAAATTCGTGTACAAGAGGTGTAAAGGAGCTCCCCTCCTGTGTTTTCCAGTGTCACAGGCTACAGAAATGAGAACAAAATGGCAATGATTGTCAGATGTACCTCCAACCCTCAGTACCACCGCCCATGTCAGACTCACCCACCCAGCACAGCTCCTTCCCTCAGCAACCTCTGGGAATTCACCCAACGCAGGTTTCATCGATGCTTCGTGAAGTCTTGAGCCCACTGACATCCCAGCCTCTCCCTCCCCACAGACTCCTATTTCTAAGGGCTGTTTCATTCTATTATCATTATTTCAACTTTATGCAGTAGTTTAGAAACATGATGTGCCGTTTGGCTCTATACAGAATCACAGAGTTCAAAGATGTTCGTGTCCTCTGCCTGGGCCTGAAGAATACTAAATTAACCTTGGCTTCAAGGCACTGTGCCTCTGCAGCAGAGGATGGTGTAGAAAAATAACGGCTTTCTTTTTTTTCTCCCGCATTTCAACCATATTATGAATGTTCCCACAGGTTTTAAATAAGTATAAGGGCTTTCTTTTAAGACAACTCTTGTGAAATAGCTGGGGGCACAGTACAAAATATTTTTAAATATGCTTTCATTCTTGAAAAAGCACACAGATACCACTGAGAATAGCAGAAGGAAAACAAACATCAGAATTGCAGCTCGGCACCAGCACATCATTATCTCCCCAGCACACCGTAACTGCACGATGCTCTCATGGATTTGATGTAGTGCAATGGCAGTGCTGGGACAAGGGGAGGACTTTGTGTTCCTGCTTTGTCATCAGCCAGAAGTTCAACTGAACGTGCTCCAAATGTTTACTTCCTTGTAAGTAAATAAATGGAATTCTTACAATGACAGTTGGAGTGATTCACCCCCAGTCAGTAAAACGGGGTACCATGAAAACGATATGATGCTCCAACACTCAGCTTCATACTTCTTAATATCTCACATTTTAAAGTCCCACCAAATCTCACTTATCAGACGTCCTCAATAAGTCCATTTTAGTTCATTAGAAAAATCCCACAGTTCACGATGGTGTTTGAATCCAAAACACAAACTGCATAAACTCCCTTACCTGACACTGGTGGAAATGCACTTACAGGAGACAAACAGCATTCCTGCTCGTTCACTAGTAATAAAGCTACTGCTTTTATAAATAGCACCTCCTCAACTCATCTGCAGGCCTTCTCCTTCGGATGCAAGGTTTCAGGAGGGTGCTTGTTTTTCCTTGTAATTAAAGCTCATAAATCAGAGCAGTGGATGGGCTTCTATTTCCAAGGGAAGGCATGTCCTTTGGGGAACATGCAACTGTTGCATTCAGCCTCAATGGAAGGGATTCACAATGAATCGGTGGCAAACGAACTTCTTCTGGACCAACAAATAAAATTATGCTTTGTACAAGTTTGAGCCCATCTGTCAGGCAACACATCTAGAAAACATGATTTGTAAAATTAATTTTCCCAAGAAACCTAACATTCAAATGTAAGCCATGTAAAGAGCTCATTTCCCCTTTGTCCTCCAGGAATGTTATTCATAGGATTATCATTATCAGGGAAATTATCACAGGCAACTGAACATTTTCATCTCTCGCTGTCTCATTAGGGAGATGCTGGGCATCATGGACCCCTCCTCTCCATCCCCTGCTGCCGCCTCCCCACAATCAGCACAGCATCTTCCGCCAGTAACCTCAGAGCCCCTCGAGGGAGGGCAGCCTTATCATGGCAGTGTACCCGGATGACACGATAAAGCCACCAGGCAAAGCTTTTATCCAAACAATCTGCTAAAAGGCCGGTACAGAATTGAGGGATGGATTAAAGGAAGAGTTGCAGAAAAACATGTTCAATTGTGGAGCAGAATTGTTTGAACACATTTTCTTTCTTTGCGCGCCTGTTTTGGTTCCACGTTCTTCTCCTCTGCTTGCTTACTAGAAAGAGAGCTCAAAGAGCTTGAAAAGAAATGACTTACAAAGAATAATGGGAAACTAGAAGGGAGGGTGAGATGGACCTGAGAAGGTAACCACGAGAGACAGATGTAATTAAAACCACACCATGCCACAAGGGCGCTGCTCAGCCAGGCTCACTCAGTGCAGCAGCACGGACCTGCCCTGGGCCATCACTGTGGGGTCTTGTTTTTTCTGAAGAAGATGTAATGCCTTCTGCAGTAAAGAAATGATGATTTTCAATAGGCAGTAATAACTTTCCGGTAATAGAGTTACCCTCTCTGAATAAAACCAGCCCTCTTTCACAGGAAGCATTCATGCAGAGGAGAACGGGAGAGCCAATAACCCCTCCATCATGACCTCTCCAAGATAACTGCCTTCTAGAAGATGGCTTTATGGAGTAATGCTGCATTTTCCTTTTTCTCTTATCTTCATGAATACACCACTTCACATCTGACACATGAGAGCTCTTCTCCAGAATCACATTTTTATGCTAAGTAGGGACAAATGCCCAGGGCCAGGAACCTTGGTGCCGTGCAGGGTGAGGGGCTGCCTGCAGGCAGAGGTGCTGCTGTGGGATGGTGCTGCTGCTCCTGCCCCAAGCACAGCCCTCCTCCTCAGAGCGTGCCAGGCTGACACTGGCAATATCAGAAAGCCCAGGGACTTCTGGACAAATTCATCGTGTGATCAGTTCATCTGACAAAAAAAAAAAAGAGAAACTTTTCCCCTAAACTATTCCTCGTTCCTAATCAAGAGGGAAGGGAAAACGACACCCAACAAAAAGTAAGCGATGAAAGAAGTGATTGCAGAGATCTTCTCTTTCCTATTTCTTTTTCCTTTCAGTCCACAGGATGTATGCAGCATCTTATTCTACACACTGTGCTTAGAGAAACCTAGCTGCTGTCCTCTCACGGCATCTCCTATCCAAGCCCCCGGCAGCTTTAGAAAGGAGCAGAACCCCATCCTCAGCCCAGACAGATGTGTGCCATTGGCTGTGTGTGTCCTGCCCAGCTGCGGTGTCAGACTCAAAGTCTGGCGGACTGCAGGGAGGGGCTGAGGTCATCCCAAGCATCGGGCTGTGCCCATGGCCCCACACCCTTTTCCTCCTTCCTCTCTGTGTGCATTTGTGATCTCCTCAACATTGCTCCAGAGCAACCAGCTGACACAGAAACTTACAGACAAACACAGCATACTGCAGTCTTACACGAGCTACATCATAGGAATATTCATATGAATGGTGGGATTTATGTGTAATGTTGCAAGTCACCAAGGGTTGAAAGAGAAATGGAAACACTTTTTAACCTATCAAAACACCGAGTTCAATGCTCTGTGTTTCCCTGCACCAGCTGAAGGCATCACTAACACCTAAGGCAGAGCAAAGAGCTGCATGTGAGTACTGAACATCTAAGGGTGCAGAAATAACTGTGGTTCCCCTCACCTGTCTAATGGAATGTATCCTAAAGCACATATACAATTTAAACCAATGGAAAACTTACCTTTCTCCACGCCCACTAAATAATATTGTTTTCTAATAAGTGTTTCTGAGGAGATGGGATGGGAAATGCTGATGGCCAGTCAGGGCACTGCTGCTTGGTGCTGTGCAGCATCTCCTGCTCCATCTGTGGGAGAGCTGGATTGGCTAAGTGTAGCGCATTTAGTAGTGCTGGCACAGTCAAAAAGATGTAGGAAGAAAAACAAACGTGGAGAAATGCAGAAGTGGAAAGAACAAAACAAGAAAACATTTATTTTCGTAAAGATCAGCTGTAATTACTGGCAACTGCCGGTAACCAGTAAACAACCCCCGACACTGCAGAAATTTCTGCTATTTGCAACTTCAGTAAGCAAATGGATCGCAGCTTCTATGCATGCTTAATTTTTCTTCATCAGTTCTACCCTCTGAGTGGGTTTGATATTTACTAATATCCTCTGATTTCAAAAGAAGATGACATAATACCTGCTGAAAAACAGCAGATTGTTTGATGCCTTCTTTTTTTTTCTCCAAGCAGACACTCAGACTCGTTCAAAATTTCTATCCAAATTAGATAGGAGCACAAAATAAGAAAGAGTACCAATGCTCAGGAGCAAAAGAAATTGCAAACAAGACTTGTTAGAGGCCGCATCATTGCCCTGAAGTCGGCTAGACAAAAACACGTACAAATCAATACTTACTGAGACAGGTTATATCTCATTAGTAACTCCTGGTTCATTTGCTGCCTTTTATACTGTCCCTGTAAGCCTCCCAGCAGCTCGCAGCCCTCGGCACACGACAGCTACCTTTCAGAAGAGTAATGCCTTCATACTCAGGCAGAAGCCAGGAGACATAATTCTCCTACTGCTTAAGCATGAAGCCGGATACAACGCAGCGCTGCTGCAAAGTGCATCGACGTGCTGCTTTCTGCTGGCCGTTATGGACAGCTGAAGGGGCTGCGAGGAGCCCCACGTGGGTTGCTGCTTCCACCCGTGCCTTTGTTTAATGCTGCCGAGTGTCGGCTGGGAAGCGGCGATGCGTGAAACCCAATGCTAAAGAAATTCAAAAATAATGATAAACAGAGCCATTCCTCTTTGTGGTTGATTTCCATTTAGCTGTACCTGCACATAAAAGAGCTATCAAAGAAAGCTATCTGTTACTTGCCAATTCAAAATGACTTCAGAAAGCAGTCCCCAAGCTTCCAGTGATAGATGTCCAACAAAACAACCCCCTAATCTCTGCAAATTGTTGCTAAGAGCTACATTAAACCAGCCTGCCATCAATCTTTGTTCTCTTTGCTGTAACTCAACTGGATGTACTACCTGAAAGTACTTAGAAGGAACAACTGCATTAAGCTGCTGTGGCAAAAGTAAAGCCAGCAGCACAAAATGAGAGCTTTGCTTTCAGAATCCCAGCACCTACGGCTGCTGCACCAGTGGGAAACAGAAGGAAGGGATGACAATTAGTACTGACAGTGCCTTGGTTTTGCCTTTATTTCAAAACATTTTCCCCATTCTTACTCCTGAGAAGGACAGCTTCCTTGAACAAGCTCATAAAACCCTTTCTTTTCTTTTTTTTTTTTTTAAACAAAAGGATAAATTAATTAAAAAAAAAAAACAACCCCGACTGCTGCAGCTTCCTGGCTCCAAGGTAGCTTGGTGAATTATTAGTGTTCAGTCACATTTAATTTGGGTTCTTCAAAGGTGGAAGGGTTAAAGAAATCAATGGCACTGACCACACCTTCATATCCTACAGAATTGCCTTTGGGCTTCTGCCCATCAACCTGAATGTGAGCCAAAGCGAAATGATAGCCCTCCTGCTAACAGACAGAAATGAATTAAAAGTGTTTTGTTTTCCAGTATGGTTAAAACTTACTCTGCGTTAAATACTTTGGTACTGCTACCAGTTCTGGGAGCAGCATTATTCCTGTCTCTAAATCCACCCCAAATATCTGATTTACGCAGTCACCAGGACCCAAGATTCCACAAATGCCCAAATCTATACAAAGGACAGGACAATGCAGCCCATTTTTTCCTGCTTCAGGAACAGATTATGCAGACCAAGCACAGTGGAAGCGGAGCATTCAAGTACTCACCAGACTCACAAGAAAATATGCTGAAAAATTGAACAATTTTGGACAATTTCTTTAATGTTTCAATCATGTTCTTAGTTATTTTATCTTTAAATCACCCATTTTGTCAGATGTTAGCATATCTCATACGGCAGAGCAGCTACCGCGTCTTTTCCAGATGAAACCCAAGGCCCCCTCTGCTGCCCTCCCCAGCCCCCTATGATTGCATATCCACCCCCATTCAGAGGAGACGGGGTACCAGGACCTCTCAGAGCTCGGTCACATCCCCATTTCTCAATTGGTTTCAGAAAAGGCAGATCGTTTTCCGAAGGCCCAACTACTCAGGCAAAATGAGAGATAATCTAAGAAAAATCACAGCGAATTTCCTGCAAGTTACTGGCATTATAGCAGTTACCTATTTTTATACTACTTTAAAGCATCTATTTGTTTCAGGTGAACAGCAGTTGGTATTTTTACTGCCGTTATTTAGTAGGTGAGGTAAGGAAAGTACAGTGCTGGTGCCGAGGGAATTGTTTCTGAATTAAACACAGCGTCAGTACCTATGATATTCTTATTCAAGGCTCCTTTTATTTTCCATTGATTTTTCTCCAGCAATGTCACTTGTGATAACAGATCCAGATCCTAGTTGACCTACATAATAATATGCCTGGTACAGAAAGGACCACAGCTTTTCACTATTTCTGTGGAACATCGATGTAAATGTACATGGTTTGCTGGGTTATCATGCTGCTCAGTAGCTATAAACATCGAATTTGAACAGATGTTCCAAGTATATCCAATTTGTAAGCCAAATTCACAGATCCTTTTTTTTTTTTTCCCAGAAGTATGCAACAATTAAATAGGTTTATTATTTTGTACTGATGCATAAGTCTTCCTGTTCTACACTAATGTGACAATAGAGAGCTTCAATCTAGGGACAGCCATCTCTGACCTAAGGGAAGGAGCAGACAGAAGTTCTCCTTCAGCCCCTGTCCGTGTTGATCAGTTTACAGCAAGAAGGAAACACGCTAAGACAGGAAGAGAGAAGCATCAAAATGATTCCCAGCTTTTTTCTATTACTGAGTTACTTTCTAACTGCCACAAATTAATCCTTCAAAATGACAGACCTGTTGTTCTCTCTTCTTGCTGCCTCACTCCTGCTTTGCCTAAAATTTAACGGCAGCCTCACCTGCCCGCCGTTTCCAAAGCAGCACAGCGCAATTGCTTTCACATCCACGCTTCCAATCAACTTCAGTAATAAAACAACTCCAATTAACTTAGTTGATATATATACGACTGAAAAAACACCCTGTACAAAAGGCACACGAACAACTCAGCTGGTGACACTCAGAGCACGCTACCTGCACAGCAGTCATTTTCACAGCTGTACTTTGCACCACTATTCCTGCAGATCCCCATCTCTGCAGCACACACCACAGGGAGGTCAGCCCCATCCCGGGGTGTCCCTGAGCTCTGGCTGAGCAGATCCCTTTTGCTCCAAGGCTCCAAAAGCAGAAGAAAGATTCGAATGGCTCTGTAAGTAGAGCCATGGGCTACAAACGCGAGGTCTGAGTGACAAGCCTGGAGCTGAGTCCTGGCTTCCAGCACTCTATCCAACTTATTGATATTCAGCTTGTGACTCAATGGACAACATTTTGTAAGTTCAAAACCACATGTGTTTATAGACTTTAAGAAGGTTTTACTCAAAATAAGAAAAAAAGAAAAAACCAAAACCACGCTAAAAACTGGCCACGCAACTAAAAACTGGAGAAGATGCAACAGGAAAACGAGCCTTGAAAAATAAATTACCATGGAGCTTACAAAATCAATGCTAGGCTTATATTCAGTTTTGCTACAGTCTGTGAAGGCTCTGACCCTCACTGTGGTGCAGGCAGAGAGCCCCAGCCCACGGCAGAGCTGGAGCTGACCGCTGGCTCTCACTGCTGCGAGGAATGGCAGAGCCAAGGGACGAACCCACTGGGAAACAAACAATCCGAAAAGGACACATTTGCCAAAGGAATGTTTGTACCTATTACAATGCAGAAACTTTAATCCATCTCTGCTCATCTCAGCCTCCTCACTTTGGCATGTTCTGTCCTTCCTTGTAAGGCTTACAGGGTATTCGCTGTCAGTAATCTTGTTTACTTTAATAAAGAAGTCAGTAATGAAAACAAAATCCCGTGAATCAAATGTTGACTCAAAACTGAAGAGAAATTCCCACGGGCAAATCTTTTCAGTACTCTGTCAGCATAACTAATTCAATTAACACCAGTCAGAGAAAGATTATACAAAGCTACAAAGCTGTATGTATATGACTATATGTATACAATAAGAAAGTCCATAAGTGAAGGAACATTCTTTGTTCCAAGTAAGAGCTGCATTGTACTTTGCACTGTAACTACTGGTACAAAATTCTGACTACCGCACCCCTAACACACCAAATATTCACGGAGAGCAGAGCACTGATTGATTCATCCTCAGGTACAGGCATCACTTTGTAGAGAGCAATGTTAATGATAAGGCCCAGGAGGGCAGAAATGTTAACCTGGTTAGCAGGTCCACCAGAGTTAATAGCACTATTTGGTGCTTAAAGACTTTGTGTGTTTAGGTTAATGAGTTCAGTGTCTCTCAGGACCAATCCCTACATCTCCCCGCGCTGTTATTTTTATTGCCCATTTGACTCTAGGAAGCATTTACAAATTTTCAGACGTGCTCGATGCTGAAGTTTGAGAACCCTCCATTTTCATGACTTTTCTTTCCCCAGTTAAATCGTTATTGGAAGTCATCTGCATCAGTAACCATGCACTTGCACAAAATACAGCATGAAATGGAAAGGCACCAGTTCTGATTTAATAAAGAGCACAACAAAGCCCCATCCTTCACTCTTTCCCCCAGCCGTAAATCAGACTCTTCATAAAGTACATGAAAGAAAGCCACTAGAAAATCAAGGATGTGGGAAGAAGCTTGTCTTGGGGCTCACCCATGCAAGGAGAGAACCCAGGTCTGCTCTTGACAGCCTTTTCACAAAGCAGCCCATCTAGGCAGTCAGAAAGCTCTTTTTACAAGAAAATATCTTGGTTTTTTTTTTCCTGGACTTGAGAAATGGAGCTTTAAAAACCCACCTAACCAAGCAACCAATGAAAACCCTTCGTCACTTGTATATGAATTAACACCTGAAAATGGGAATTGAAATGGAATGAATTCCTGCATTGGACAGCCCAGGCAATCTGGCTGCTTTTATTTCAGAACAAACACATCGTGGCAGTCTGTGCATTGGAGACTGCATGACTTCACCTCACTGCATGGGTCGAAGAATACAGAAAGTTTTCAGAACAAATCTCATATTTTCTTTCCTGTTAAAAGCACTGAAATTTCCTGCCTTGGGTCTTCCTTCAGGCTAATTTAACACTCAAGATCAGCCAGAACAAATCAAAACTTCATCAGCATGCACTGAGGTATGACAAAGTTCCATATTCGTATCATTTTTGCTTGAAAAATGAGCTTAAAGTAAAAATTATATACTTCTTATAAGTGTCTGAATTAAGGCCAACTAAAACTTAAAATAAAATGCAAGATAAACAGACATATGGGAAGCTCCTGAGAGAAAGGCAGGAGGAGGAGCAGTGCATATTAGAAAGCTGTGATTCTGCATGGGCTGCTGTAGGTGACTGCATCTGGTGCCTAGGTCCCAGTAACAACCACAGCTTTACTGCTCTACCACAGCTTCCAGGAGGACCTCAAGGCCATTAACCGAGAATATTTGGAAGCCTGAATGCGAAGTAAACCTGCATCGCTCTGACTTTACCCTTGGGGAAGCTGAAATAGCGCAGCGAAAAATTTCATTGACTTCTTTTGACCTCAGCTGGCTTTGGAATATTCCACTGAAAAACTTGGCCAAAGCTCTGAATTTCATCTGCACCAGAGCTACAGATTCAACATCCAGCTTTCCCCAGCACCGCATATCGAACCAAACGCTATCGTTGCTGGATAGGAACAAGCCCAAGGATGCTCTGGACAACATGCAGCACGGAATTTTAAAAATAATGAAGTAGAGGCTGGGGAAGTTGTCTCTTTTAAATGGTTTTAATCATTATTTTAAGCATAAGAGCATCGCGTACTCTAGGAAGCCTGCCCAGCAGCAGGCTGAACCAACCGGGGGTCTGCACATGCACAGGGACATGCAATATGTTGTGAGCAATATGTTCTGAGTGCTCCTGCACGTCCTAACATTGCAGCTCTCTCCTAAAGGCTCCACACGTCCTCCAGATTGGTGACAACTCTGTATCCCTAACAAAAGGACCAAACCCTCCTCATACTCACCTCCACATGCAAGGCACAAAGCCTGGGCAACTGCACTGTGAACAGGATAGATTTAAGAAACGCAGATGAGGAGCAACCAAGTGCATTATGTAAGTATAGGCAGAGTGAAAAAGAGAGATACACAGCAATGTATACACACAGATTTTGAGGGAACAGGGAAAGCAGAAGACAAGAAGTCACTGCATGTCACACACAGACTGTCTCTGCGTTATTTTTAACCACAGCTTGTGAAAGAATGCTGCTGCTCTGAGCTTCTTGTTTATGTCTGTCTCCAGTGAGAGCAAAGGTGAATTTCTAGAGGTTTTTATATTCACATCCTTGAAAGAATAATGAATACATAAATCCGCAGAGGGGAACAGCAGTCTGTACAGGCAGAACCTAAGTGTTAGAGTGCCTTATGGAACAGCCAGCCGTAAAAGATTTCCGATTCCTTGAGATAAACACTGCATCCTCCACCACTGCACAACTTACAGGATATTCAAGGCAAGCACAAGGGTAACTGCCCAGACTCCGGGCAAGGATGCTATCTGTGGGAGTAGAAGCCAGGTCTGGGTTTTATCTGGTTGTTTTTTGTTTTTTTTTTTTTAATCACTGCTTCCTCCCACCAAGATGCAATCTTACGGTCACTCTGCCCTTCGTCTTTCCAATGTCTATTTGATTTGCTTCAGAGTAAATCATTTATGGTAGATTTAATTTCTTGGAACTGATAATGAGTGTAGCTAGATATGGATCCTTTCATTTAGAAGTCTTCCCTGCCATTTAATCAGGCTTCTCAGCTGCACCACTAGCCTGAAAGCAAAGTGGGATGACTGCATTAGGGAATAAAGAATGCAGAAAATGGACAGAAGTTAGATTAACTATTTTATCAGAAACACTGAGCTGCTCTCTATAATCAGTTTAACTGCACTGCTCCCTGCCCCCAAACTTGTGCTGCTCCACAGAGGACTGCTCCGCTGCAAGCAGCCTGGGGGCTGTCTGGTGGGTGAACACTTGCCTCCATCCTTCCCAACACGCTGTTCCATCCCGCAGCACAGGGCTCCTGCCTGTGTGCACAACACCACAGAAATACCACCGTTCACACCGATTTCCCCCTCCCAAGTTTAAGAAACCTTTTCTGAACAACACATCGTGACACTCACAGGTACTGCAGTGGCCACCAGCGAGGGCAGCAGGAGCTGCAGGACAGATGGCTGCTGCTTGAGCCCTCACCTCCTGTTACAAGCAGCGTTCAACTTCCCCTGCCTCAGCCTGGGGACTGACACCATGCCCACGTGCCAAGTTAAAACCCATTATTTACCAAGAGCAATCAACATCAACCTTCTTACCACCAGCATATGATTCCTAGTGTTGTTAACCTTCTTGCAGTGACAGGGCTTTGTCACAGACACAGAAGATTTGGATCAATGGAGATGGGAGACTTAGTTATAAGAAAAGAGTGATTACCTATAGGAACTCTGGAGAAATTCCAGATTTAGGAGCACAGTCACAGCTAAGATTTCATTCTTCTCCCCCTCCCTGTTAATACGTTTCCACATTTGACCATCTTGTTGCCCATCTATTTTCTTGTTTTATCTTTGTAGAATACATGTCTCCTTGAATGTTTACATATAAAATGATAAAAAGAATGCATCTACGCAAAGAAGTATAATCATGTCTTATTTAAATAATACGGAAATGAGAAATGTACATATCGTAATTGATGACTGAACTATTTCCCCTTAAAGGTATTTGATTTAGGACAGGAGGCTTAAAAACGAACTGACAGAATCAAATGGCTTATCTCACTGAAAGTATGTCATTTTTACAGAAGAGCTAATTTTTCAAGAAAAACATCAGCTGCCAAAGCAAAGAGACATTTAAACTTGATAAGGATGTGTAAAGACTTGCAAGGAAAACTTTCGCCGTTCTCTGTAATAGGATTAGAAACCTCCCAAATGGCTCCAAGAGCTGGAGCTTCACCCTGAACTAGAGAGAATTGCCCCCAGAGCAACTAGCAGAGAACCCTGGCTGAATTTCTGCATTTTGTCATTTTTTACAGGAAAATGTCATCAGTAAGATATTCCTTAACTTAAACATACAAGCTTTAAGTCTTTTCAAGTCATGCTCAGTTTAGAAAAAAAAAAAATATATATATATATATTCATGCTCTTTATCTGCCAGTTCCCCCAGCGACATCCTGAGAAACCCACACAGTACCTCTGTTCTCCCTCTATCTCTAACACAGAGATACCAGCACCTGCTGGTAGATAGGAAGAGATACACTAGGCCACGAATGAGGTCATTTTCATGTATGCATATTCACCGAACCACAGAACTATTCAGGTTGAAAAGCACCTCCAGAATCCCCACGCCCAGCCCCAACCATCCCACCATGCCCACTGCCCACGTCCCACAGTGCCACATCTCTGAGGTTCTGAATGCCTCCAGGGATGGGGACCCCACCTCTTCCTGGGCAGCCCACGTCAATACCTCACACAGCCTGCGTTGTATGAAGGCATATCATGAATACAGCTGCAACCACAGCACAGAAAATCTACAGTTCGCTCTTCCTTTCACGTTTCCTATGCTTCCTGTAGAAGCACTGGCGTTCCAGTTGCAACCAGGCAGCATGGCACCCAGCCTCTTTCCATGGAAGGTGGTCCCTTTGGCAACCTAGTTAGTTTTCCTCTTAAAGAAAAAGCAAGGCTAAAAATTTACATGTATGTAAGAGATATGAAAACCTGAGATATGAAACTCTGAGACACCGTATAATAAGATATTACCTTTCTTGACTTGGTGTCAGCTGCTGCAACTTGAAAATGGAAATGTATTATTTCACAGACCTGCACTACCCTCTATAGATAAAGTTATCTTTATTAAACTTTGAAGATTATTCATGGAACTAAAAGTGGCTTTTCTCAAGTATGATATATGCTTTGGCAACTGCAGAATTCCTTATGTGCTGGTATGCCAGTGACCACATCTACGAACCCTTATCACCAAACACTTTGTGATTTTCCTCTAATTAATGTAGCCTGGCAACCTTCCCATCTCCAGCCACAGTGCCCAGCACTTTACAGTAAGTCACATTGATGTAACAACAGCACTGATCTTTGTCTGAAAAGCATTTCCCCAGTCCATACATTGGATCAGGAAAATCAGAAGTTGAGGGGATACTTTTCTCACTTAGGCCAATTTCTCTCCCCAG
Source organism: Tragopan temminckii (assembly GCA_028571105.1). Classification (NCBI taxonomy): domain Eukaryota; kingdom Metazoa; phylum Chordata; class Aves; order Galliformes; family Phasianidae; genus Tragopan; species Tragopan temminckii. Next base: position 18,215,792 of record JAOWBP010004220.1, on the reverse strand, counting down.
ATGATGTTCTCCCAGGCTGATCTAAGTATGGCTCTTGGTTAAAATAATGTGACTCCCTGTCTGATCACGTCATTGTCATATACTATGGCCTGGAATATTTAGGATTTTGCACTTTTCTGATCTTGTCTCCAGATTTCTGGTTTGCCCTATCACTGTTATTTGCATATTTTGTGCTGTCAGTGAGTCTTTTGCTAGATTAATTCCCTAGTAATGCACTTCTCTGTAATTCAGCACACAATGAATTCCGTACCACGGCAAGCAAGCCTAGAGATGAGGTGTACCAGTTAAACTTGAAAAAGAAACTGGACACCATTTTTCTTCAGCACTAAACAGACATAGGCACAAGTGCGATTTTTGTCCTTTCTCCATCTATTGCACATCACTCCGATTTTACAGACAAGACTGACACGTCCCTCCTGCCCCACACCACCAGCATGCTCATGGGTGCTTATGCAGGTGCTACTATGCTGCAGAGACGCTCTTAGAGATAAGAGATACCATAATGAATTCATGTCTAAGTCTGCTTTTGGAACAGGGAGGAAGGAAAGCTGTAAATCTACATAACTGTAGGCTTGTTCCTTAAAACTGAAAGCCAAAATTGGAGGCAAATCCCTCACAGAAGCTCTGTGCAGGAGCCCAGAGCAGCCCCACAGCCCTCGTGCTGCACACTGCTGCCAGCACGACCAGCCCTGGGCTGGGGAGCGGTTCGGGATGGATTTGCCTTCCCAAGCAACATTCCATAGAGACTGGCTGGTTGAAAAAGAGAGGAGAGAGCTCCTCTTGGATGGAGACCAATCCATGACACAGCTACTCAAATGAGCAAAGGACGTAGCTGCAAAATAAGCTTTCAATACCAAACATTTTAAACCACTTTTGCAATAGGACAGGGCAAGAAAAATCCTACATTCAAACCCAGCTGCTAATACACCTGTGCGCATTCATCTATGAAAGAGAAAAGCAGCTTAAGTACTAATGACACCCAAATTACATCTTTCCCATCTTTAATGTTTATGATTCCTAGCTCCTTTTAAGAAAAATATGTCACTAAAGCTTAATCAGTAGTATTCTGCTTTAAGAAAGGCTTTCTGAAACTGACAAGAACCACATAGGTTTTGCTTTGAAACCTACTAGAATTGGAGCAATGATGAAAAGAACATGTTTTCTTTTTTGTGCTAGGGAGGTCATTGAAATCTCACAGGAAAATCAAACAGCAAAACCGAGCACGATCTCATCTCGCCTTGTTTGCCTGCAGCGTGGGTCCGAACCTTCAGAGCTGCCTGTGCCCAATGCGGGTGCATCCCCCCGCAGCCGTGGGGTGTGACGATGAGGGGGAGCTCCCTGAGAAGCCCCGAACCCAGTGATGGCCACCAATAATAGAACGTATTCCACTCAAAACCAGGAAGATGGTTACCCTGGAAAGCAGTCATTCCTTCACCACACTTGTCTCACTCTCATCTACGTCCACGTCCTTCAGCACCAATCTCTGAACCAGGACACTGCTACAGAGGGTCTGGGCATAGTCCCAGGCTGCAGCAATTGGGCAGCATCTCCCACTGCAAGGAACTGCATCGTTTGCCCCTTTTATTTCTGTTTTTAGCTCTGAGTGACAAGATTTTTTCCCTGTTTTCCAGCAAAAAGTGAGGAAACGGTGACGATGGAACAGAAGAAGTGTTGGTTCTCAAGCTCAAAGAATGGCTTTCTTGGACACTGAAGTTCCTGCAGCCCTTAATCTGGAGTAACGTAGGGAGCACAAATACGATGAGCAGAATAAAAGAGAGACAGAGAAGGAATATGGAATGTCTTTGCAAAGAAGTGATTTTAATGAGTTTTGGAGTTCTCGGGAAGCAGGATTACAAGTTGCCGGGTTGATGTACTACAGCCTCATCTCTTGTATTTGTTTTTGGAAAAAAACAAAAAAAATGCATCAAAGACACCTCGAGTAAAACAGCAATTTTTTGCCAGAGCCTCAAGAGGCAGAAGACTAATAAAATTTTGCAAAGCACTCCAAAGTGCTAATTGCTTTTTTACTGCATCTTACAGAGCGCGGGCGTTATAGGGCATCTAAGTGTGAAGAACCTCAACAGGGGCCGTGCAGTCCGGAGCTTCTGTAGAGATTTTTTCAAAGATGTTTATTTCAAGGAACAGCTTTGTGCATTACGTTCTTCGGCTGCGACTTTGCGATGCTGCTTCTTTGTCTTCCCTCCTGATGTTAATAAATAAAAGCTACTCGATTACAGCAATCGGAGGATTGAGATGAGCGCTGGCTGTTATGAACATCCACAGGAACACAAGAAATGGACTGGTTCAGGCAATCACTGAGGGGGAACGGGAACTCAGTAGGAAGTGGGAATATCCAAGCTGAAATTCATCCTGGCTCCAGGGGAAGAAGGCATCATTCTTATCACCCAGTTTGAGCTGGCTAAAAAAGACCAATTTTAATAAACCAACATCCAAAGAAAGCATACCTCATCCCAAGCTCCAAATAAACACTCTCCAGCGATAAACCAGTGGGCTCAGCAGAGGAATGAGTTATTTATCAAAGTGAATGGTGTTACTCTCCGGGAGCATGACTCCTTCTGGGATTTAGTCTCTGATAAGACACGTCACCGGGCTGCTGCATTACAGCTCCAGAGCTCAGCTCTCTGGGCTGTCAATCTCCCACCACACATGAATGCTGAGGCCGCAGCGTGGAGACAACCGCTGAAGGCCAGATTGATTTCTGTGTGCACGGAGCAATTGCATCTCCAATCAATTTTAATGGAAGCCATGAATGCTCAGTGTTTTGGAGAAAATCAAGGCTCTCCAGTCCCTTCGTATAGATTCAGATGTCCAAACATAAGAATTCAAGTGGGACTTGTTTTTGACGTTGAAACATGAAAAGAGCAATCACAGGGAATAATAAAAGCATGCTTGGCAAAAGGCGCATGCCACAAAGCAAAAGCCCTTCTTACCCAGAGTCCACACATTATCCAGCAACGATACACCCACCATATAACCTTAATTAGCTAATAAAAGTTTTTAGACAATCTGTCTAGACTTTCGTTTGCCTGGATATAAAAATGGCTTTAAAAGAAATATATAAACAGCAATGAAAAGTCAGCAAAAAGCTTTCAAATAAACCTCCTGCTGTTTCACATCCTCATCCTGCACTTTTCTTAACGCACAGTCGTATCAGCAAAACCCTTCATTTGTGAAGCAGAAGAGCTGCTCTCTTTGGGATTCCCACACTACAAACACCCTGCCTGCCAGGGCAGCTGTTCACCTGCAGAACTGCCCTATGAAGCCCCGACCAGCACAGCTCAACACATGCCTAGAGAGAAGCCAAGCATTAGAAATAACCATAACTCCAGCTAATGCCAAGTCTCGAGATCATGTCGTCTTTACAATGGCCTTTTTACCAGCGTAGTTGTGCCACTGGTGCACTGATTTAGGTAGAGGAGACACTGTTTTACAGTAAAGCTAGAATTTAAGCCACTGCAGAACAGCACTGTGCTGCCCAGAGCTGCACGGCTCAGCCTCAGCCCTGTCCTGCAGAGCAGCACCGAGACACTGCAGAGGGAGAAGGGAGATCTGAGGAGAAATATCAGGCTACAGGAGGACAAAGTACAGACAAAAGATAAATCGAGAGTCAGCTAGAGGGTTGATTAGACATATGGATTAGTGAAATTATGGGGAGACGCTAAGTGCATTTAGGGAATTAAATTATAACTTCTCTTGAACTAAAGCAGGCTGAGATAGCCACGTGCAGACTTTCCCATCCAGATAAAACCTTCCATTGCTGGGCAGCCGCCTGAAAGCAGCGTGCTGCTGGCAGCAGAACACCCACACCTGATGGACTGCATAGAGCAGCTCTGAGATGGTCCATCCCCACAGCCTGAGAACAGAATCCCAGGGGTAACGGCCACAGGTGGCTCCGAGGGGCAGCACGGCAGCTGAGCTGCTCCATCACTCAACCAAACCCCACAACAGCCCTACCTCGCTCTCTCCGGAGGGACTGGAGCCCCCAGGAGCTGCAACACCTTGTCCTGCAAGGGATTCCTGCTGAGCAGGCTGCAGAGACAGCACAGAATGCCTTCCTTTCCAGTCAAATCCTGGGTACAGAGTTGATATGTGTCATACCTGTGCTCCTCCAGACAAACAGCAACATAGCAGAGCATTCCCATCTTCCGTTAGTATGGAGATAGCTCACTCACATGCAATAGTACCCAGTGTCAGCATAAAGTCTGATTCAAACTTCAAGCAACAGCCACACGTTTGAGCTGCCTCTGCATTACTCACAGTTTACTCTGTTTCATAACCAGTGAAATACATACAAAATCTTTTGCTGCTGCTAATGATGTAAGTTCAAGTAGCCCAGGTACTTGAAACACTGTCTTACTAAACAACTCTCCTGCAAACGTAAAGAAAAAAGGATGAAGTTAATTGATCACAATTGACGACATACCTGCTACAATTTTGCCAAGTGAGCTTTCTTTTCTCTGCTTGTTTTTGTTTGTTTGTTTGTTTGTTTGTACCAGGGGACGGCAGAAGGAAGGTTTGCATGGCTCCAGGGCTGGGCCAGGCAATATTCCAGGCAATGGAGATCACAGCGATGCATCCCCCAGAGGCCAAAGGGCTCAGGGTGCCTGTCAGCCTCTGCTGCCCGAGGGGAAGGAATGGGGAGGGCGCGTGATGGAAGACGCAGCTCAGCGTTGTTTATGTGCTGCTGCTCCCCCATGGCTATGAAAGCCGTTCCTTGCATTAGCAAGAAGTGAAAGGGACTGGCAAGTGTGGAAGGTGCAAGATGAGGCAATATTTTGTATTTCCTCTTGAGATGCCAAATTTCCATGACAGAAACAGCAGTAACTTTCTGTGTTTGACTCTATCTCATCCCTCAGATGCAGAACTGCATCTTGAGATGGTCCAAAATGATGTTCCAACAAATTTATCCCACTTTGTAAAATGGACGCATCCCATGGGATGGGCTCAGCGTAACCGTAACGTTTCTATTTTCCGTAGGGAAAGTCCAAACGAGAGCAGGGGACGCCTCGGCAGGAGGTGTTTGTGAAATGCATGCTGTTCCTCCAGGAAAGCAGACAAGTCACTTCACACTGAAGCAGGGCTGGGGTCACCCTGGGGGGCTGGGAGGTGGGCAGGAGGTGTGGGGAGGGCTGAAGTCCTTGGAGGCTTCAGCAGCAGCCTGGCAGCACTGCCCTCTGGCAGAAAACGTGAGCTTTGGACAGAAATTCTAACCTCAGAACCAAACTCAGCTCTGCTTCTGAAATCATTAATTTCTCGGTGAAATAAATACCTTTTTCTAGCCCACTCTCTATGGCAAGGCTTCCTTATTCATGGATTTTTTCCCTGCTGTGATTCAATCTTTCCAACCCCAGCTACTTCTATCAATTTTCATTTCACAGCTCTTCATCTCTCCTTCCATAACTCATACCTGCCTCGCTATCCGCAGACTTCTCCCTTCCTCTTATTGCTCAATAAATCCCAACTCCCCTCTGCCCCTACTACCAGTCCTTCCCAAAACAACATCAGCTTTTGAACTTCAGCAGGACTTTCCCCCCAAGCTTCCAGATATGCATTAACTGTTTTATTCTCCCTTTCCCTAATGTTTCCATCACTGTTTTCCCCCCCAGACTTCTCTTCTTCCCAGCAGAAGATGGATGCAGAACGAACACGAAGCCTCTCGCTGCTCTGTTCCTGCTCTGTACTGCTATCTTTACCAAGAGGAACACTTTACCCATGAGATGTAGGAAACCTTTCAACAGACAAATGAAAAAAAGCAGCAGGATGGGGGTGAACAGCTTACTGAATCCACATCAAACCAAATCCTTCAGTTGGGTACCGTGGGACACGCACACTGCAAGGCACAGGAGCATCCCCAGGGGCTGTCTAACTTGACTGGTAAAAATAAAGGCTCAACAGCACATTGCTCTGCTTTGGAATAACAGACTTAACCAATCATATATTTGCAGCTGATCCACAAGATACATCTCACATAACCATGAAAGCAATGTTTTTTTAAATTTGGGGTAACATTTTTAAGGGATGCTGGCAGTTATTTCTTTAGTAACAAGACTTTGCTATTTCAATTTTATTCTGCTCCTTGAAAAGCAATCTCAGAACGTTCAATAAATGCCATAAAAAGGCAGATATTATCATTAAAGTGACTTATGCCACAACTGTGACAACAGACTGTTACAGCTTTCCAATAACACTTGAATTCTTTTCAGCCTGGAAAGCAGCTGTGTGAGATCACTCAGGAGGACAGCAGAAAAGTTTCTGCATGTATCAGCACAGAACGGGTCTCAAATTTCACATAAGCAGACCCTGAGGTAGTCATAGTGTCACATCTTTATCTCCTTGCTTCTCCCTGAACTCCACTCTATTGATTTTACATGAGTCTATTTGAGAAGGAAGAATTGCTCAGACCCCCGCTAGTTTCAGCACGGAATTACACCACTATTTGGGCTGCAGGATTTCTGGGCACCTAAACCACGTGCTCCCACCCTGAGCAAGATCCTAAGAGCTTTATACATCCACACCACGCATTCACCTTCAAATGACGACAAAAGATAGGAGAATACACCTATCGCATTTATACCAACGCGTGGATTCTTTGTAGAATTCTAATTCTTCAATCTCATGCTTCTATTCAGTGCCTGCATCCCCCGTGAGAGACCCAGATGTTCCAAAAGGACAACTCAGACCTCGTCATCCTATCCCAGCTCTGCCACATCCAGAGGGATTCTCCCCATGAAGCCAGGCACCTGCTGGGCTCTAACCAACACCAGTGGGGAGCCAGAAGCCAAGCAGTGCCTGAAGGACAGGGCTGCCTGCTGCTCTCACTGAGGTTGCCTCTCGCAGCAGAGCACGGCCACGGCAGCAGCTTGGTGCTGTGCTCTGGATGATGCTCATTCCTTCCCGCTGTCAGGATAATATTTAATCAACTGCAATCCAAAGCTCCAGTGCATCTTCTACTGGGTCGGTTACGGTGTAAAAAGAATCCTTCTGTGAATTATTTCCTGCAGTTCTGTTGGTGTGAAGGTATGGAGCAAGTCTCCATTCACGGTTACACTGGCAGCCAAGGCACGCAACTTCTAAACCAAATGGCAATTTTTGTGTTTTGTATGAACCTGACAAGATTTCATTTGGGAGTGCTGAATATTCTAGAAATAATACTATTATTGCTTTTGCATCTCTAAAAACAGCATCAGGAAGACCTTGGTAAAGGCATTGCTGTTGTCCCAGCACCAGAACGGAACATAAGCAACGCCTGTAGTACAGAACCTACAACAGACTGCAGCACACAACACAAGCTGGTACAACTTCAGAGATTCCCAACTGTCTGAACATGACAAAACAATTGTTACTTCGTGAAACACAGGAAGGAAAGCAACAGTTTTCATATTGCATAGAACCACAGAGTGGTTGAGCCTGGAAGGGGTCTGAAGGACCACCTGGTTCCAACCCTTGCAGTGTGTGGGACACCCCCAGTAGAGCAGCTTGCTCAAAGCCCACATTTCACATCACAGCGTTTGTGGCAATGCACTTCTCCTAACAGTATGTATCTAAAAGCAGGCAGCAGTGCTTCAGTGGACAAGAAAAGGAGAGATGTTTCATTAGTATCAAAATGCATGATAAAAGAAATCATGGGTTTCTATGTGGCAATAGGAATCAGTACTCTATTGGAGATGCTGGCAGAACAGTTTCCCTTCCCTCAGAATACTGTCAGTGTGCACAGCTCCCTCCCAGCAATGATTTAACTCTCTCATGTTCTCCAGTGATAATCTGCACTAACAGCATTCCCAAAGACAGCACAGAAGTTAAGTTCTACTAAAAAAATATGGATACAGGGCAGCTGTACAGACCTGCAGGAGCCCAGAGAAATGCTGTGTGAGACACTGAGAATGGTATGTCAACTTCCATACATTTAACGCACAGATTTTAATGGCACTCCAAAAAAATGATTCCACTGACGGAACAACACATTACATCTGTCAGGCGTGAGGGCAACGCATCTCACATAGCTACGTACATGTGTGCGTATGCATGTTTTCTGCTAGGAAATATAAACCTGGAAAAACAAGATAAGAAGAAAGTCGAGGATAGGAAAGAAATACTTGCCAGCATCACTGCTGGAAAAAACCTCACTACTGGGAGGAGGGTTCAGACCAGCAGAGTCCCCTCTCTGCCCAGGCAATGGATGGCTGTGGATGGTTCTTCCTCTTCTGAGCCAGCCCAGACGCCCTGCTGTGCACAGCTGTCCCAGCCTTATGTAAGGGCTGCTGCATGGCATCGAGGATCGGGGAAAGAGAGGAATTAAAGAAATGAATATTTTAAAAAAAAAATCTTCAGCAAAAAATAAAAAATAAAAAGGAAAAGAAGATGAAGAGACTGTTGCAAATGCTGCGCTTCCTACATGAGAGCGGATTAAAGTTTATTCCACCTTTGTGTTCTGTCAAGGTGGTGATGGCCTTTTAAGAGATACGGCACCACAACTAAAAGCTGTTGGGAGAAGCTTCAGTATACATAATAATGACATCAGCCCTCCGATACAAGGGCTTTAATCTCTTTTTTTGCATCTTTGGAACACAAAGCGAAATGACATGCTGCTCCAGAATCTGCCTTTTCCATCCCTTGCAAGTGGCTGAGAACAGCACCTGGATGAACTCTTGGCTTGCAGTGACACGTGGCTGCTGGCAGCCCTCTATGGGATACAACAAACAGCTCTGCTCTGTGCACAGCCCCAACCGTCCCAGGAGCTGCCCAGCTATGGGCAATGGGCACAGCATGGGCGCAGAGCTGAGGGAAGCAGAAGGGATCAGCTGGGCCTGGGTGCCTGGCTAACACACACTGCTGCACAGCAAAGCTGCCAGGGCACTGATCTGAAAACAGACAATTACACAGACCCACAGAATGGCCCAGGTTGGAAGGGACCTCAAGGATCATCGATCTCCAATCCCCTTGCCACGGGCAGGGCCACCAACCTCCCCAAGGAGGATGGGGAGAGGAAACGATTCGGAGAGAGAAAAAGATGGAGAAATGCACACTGGATCTTTCATTTATCTGTTAGGAGGCAGTCAAGTGGTTTTTCGCTAACGACTTCAATATATATATATATCTCTTACAGATAGCAATTAACCTTCTGGTACAGATTAATCTTTTAAAAAAATCAAAGATGAATTCATCTTTGAAATTTGAGTATTCAGTAGTTCCATTAATAATCTGAAATTGTCCTTTAGATTTTCTGTAATTAGAGCATTCTCTAATTTATTAATCCCACAGACTGCAGAGCATGTTTCAAATCCTCATCCCCTGCCACAATGACATATTCAAACTCGCTTGAAGCACTCATAATAAAAGTCACTTTGTGAAGAATTATTAACTCAAAGGATCAAGCAAAGTCGTTATATACCAGAGCACATTTAAACACTGAGCATGGATAATGTTTCCTACTCATCCTTGCCATTCCTAAGATCTTGGCTGAATCAGAAGCCAGTCTGGACAGAATGCTGAATTTAGGATAATTAGCTTGCTGTAGATTCCAGGCCAAAGACAGGAAGCGTGCTGGTACCTATGGACTAAATCCTTCTGTGCCAAACCACGCTGATTATGAGATACGAGGCAGCTGTCTGCAGGTGACAACAGCTGCCAACAGCCTGCACATCTCAGGCTTTGGCATGAGCTGCACAGCCCCTAGGCACTGCCCACAGAGCTCCATGGCAGCAGGTGGGGCTGGGGGGCTTCAAGGTCCTTTCCAACCCAACCATGCTGTGGTTCTGCGACTCCACATTCCATAAGGAACCTGGCAGCAGGCCCTCCTAGTGCTTCCTGGGCTCTAGAGGAGCAGGAGCGTGCTGACAGGGGCTGAACCCTCTCAGAACCTCACCCAATCTTTATCTGCACGACACAGAGCTGTGGCAGGCACAGCTTACATCACCCTGCACACAAAGCTGCTTTACGCAGGGCGTTCATGTGGGTTTATGCTTTATTCTTTAAGAAGAACGTTGACTTACAAGTTGACTGCATTAGCGGCTCCAGTCATTAAGTTAATTCTGCCAAAGTCTATGAAGTGATAGAGTA
>JAOWBP010004220.1:18172505-18187661 GCA_028571105.1 Tragopan temminckii | reverse complement strand
TGCCAGAGCCACAGACCTGTGCTGTGCCCTGGGAAATGCAGTGCTGTGGCTTTGGGGCATTCTGCTCAGCACTGTGAAGTGACACACTACTGCCATGGGTTCCTCAGGAGAGGGACATGTGAACATTCCCTAGGTTTGTGCACAACATTCCACTCTTCTCTAGCAATGTGAGGAAGTGTTTTCTCAATAGCTTTCAATAAGAAGAGAAAGAGCAAGACACAAAAACAGGCAGGAAGTTCTCCTACCTTTCATTGCTGTCTTCTAGGACTACAGAAACCAGAAGTGGAAAACTCCTTCTGAGCACCCAGCCCGGGTGGAATTCGAGGGAATTACAGCATTTCTGGGTCAGCACAGAGGAGTATTCCCTGCAGATCCTATGCTGCTTACTGCAGAATAATTACAGAGAGCAGTGTGGCTCTGTGTTTCCCCAGAAGCAAACCTCCACCTCCTCCTTACATCTGCGAACCTGTGGGTGTCCCAGCAGCCCCAGCCGTGGTGCTCCTGCAGGAAGGACGTGGCTCTATGCACCAGGCTCATGGCCAGCACAAAGCTCAGCCCCACGTGTGTGCACTGCCCCACTTTGCCACCGTCACAGAGAAGGAAGAGATACTAATTAGCTCACTGCTCTGCAAGAATACATGAATATTAATGCTACCATCCAGACTAATTTTGCCAATTACAACTGTTACAGCAGCTCTATTACAATTGATAAATGAGGATTGATACAAAGCTCGCTCCCACTGAGGGGGGAAGTGCTGTTCGCAGGGCTCCATCGCACTGCCGGTAACACCAAGAAGTTTGGAAACATTTTAAGACTACAACATCTGCAAATATTTTAAGAAGGGAAAGTCTGGACCATTCAGTAGGAAACAGCTCCCATCCAGCGTACAGAGATGCTTTTAGGGCCATTAATCAGGCTGGCAGGATCTGTGGGTGCCACCTTCCTCCAGTCAGAACAGCAAGGATCGTTGCTTTTTTGCTGGGGTCCATCAGCTATGCTGGCTCTACCTGAAGCATTTACACAGATTGGGTTTTAGAAGAGAAAAGACAACCTGAGAGTGCTCCCTTCACCACACAGCACAGTGAGGGTGGTCATCTCCTGCCCCTCAGAGCTCACACACAGACACACGGCTGACAGAGACCACGACCATTAAACCAACCGAGTCCACATTAGAGATCTTTGTTCTCTTCTACTGTGATATTCCTCTTTGAAGTGTGTGATCTCAGACATCAGTAATACGAAATGGCCAATTAATTATATGATACACTGAAGCTTAAATATACTTTTACTATGGATATTGCACAACATTTATGTATTTATTTCCTTCCATAATATTTCTTTACTTCCCTGCAAATATTGCCAATACGTGGAGGCTATAAACCTAAAATCTACAGAAAATAAAGAGAAACAAAATCATTCCACGGAAGAAAAAAAAAAAGCGATACAAATTTTGATTGTGTTATCAAGTTAAATTGATTCAAACCAACAGTAAATTGTTACTTTTATATCTGAGCTGAAGATGACCACAGCTTGACAGCTGCCTGCTGTGATTTCAATACCAGCACCTGTCTGCAGTCAGAAGGCACTGGAGCTCCAGACAGCACCAGGCACTGGGATACACATCAGGGCTCCAAAAAGCTGAGCCTGGGCAGAGAATGGGCAGACAGACAGACGAGGCAGTGGCACTTCCCAGTAGACCAATACCAATGCAATAAAAATTAACATTAAGATTCACATTAAGTATCACAGGGGCTCCAATGGTGAAGTGTGGTCGTGATGCTGCCAGCACTGTTACCAGCACAGACAGGACTGCACACCGAACCACGTACCTAACGCTGTGCCGGATGCTTAACAAAGGTCCTTTCTACTTCAGGGAAGCAGTAACCCAATTTAACAAATAGCAAACGGAAGGGTCTGAGAACAAATTTGCTCTCCTGTTGCTTATGATGCATAAAAGCATGAAAAAGAATATGAAACAAAATAGGAAAAACCAACACCAGTAATGAACAACAGAGCAAGCTGTTCTAAAAATCACCTGGCTCGGGCTGTTGTGGACCAGATGCAGGGCTCAGCAAAATTACATGGTATTTTCTATCCCCTAATGGCTTGCAATTTGGGAGGAAAACAGCATCTCTGTGAACAGCATGGGAACACTCAAGAGCCTTCAAGAGTTTTTTTTCTCTGCTTCCACCTGCTGGCCAGAGGAACACAGCAGGTTTGGTGACCAGCATGGGCAGAGCTGAGGGGCAGGGCCCACCCGTGAGCAGCAGCAGGTGGGCACAATGCCCCATCCCACTGCCCAGCACTGCTGGCTGCCCGTAGCTCCCGTAAGCACAGGCACAGAGTCGCATTCTGCCATTGCTGTCCACGTCACCACACATTTACTCCCTTGCTATTGAGAAACCCATGTGCAGATTCTGGGCACAGCATTACTCAATATAAAAAGAAAGTAAAATGAAAGCAAAGAGTCTCTGACAGCTCTGTGATTTCTATGGCAACACCTAAAAAGAGGAATTTCAAATCCAGAACATGGGATTTGGCAAACAGTAATCATCTGGGTGAAAACCAAGTTATCCACTGCAGGACTCTGTTCTCTGCAGAAAGGATGCTCGCTGGAAACTGGAATAGCCTCGTAAAAACTGTTCCTAGAGATAATTGCTCCTAATGACTTTCATCCAGAATGAATACCGAATCAGTGCCACATTCTGTTGTGATATACCCCCACATATGTAATCCAGGATTTTAATTTAAATTGCTGTATTTGCTAAAAGTCAGACTTGCCTACGACAACCACCATCTTCAGCGTTCCTATGCTGCATTCTCCCACTCTCAGATAACACCACGCCTGGGTGCTGCCCCAAACACACCTATGGAGGAGATGCTGATGGGGCGAGACCATCTTGTTCATCTCCAGTAGCCATGGAACGCTGCACACTGGGGGGAACCTGAAAGTCCCCCTAGTCCCCACCCCTGCCATGGGCTGGTTGCCCCCACCAGATCAGGTACAAACACTGAGCTTGTCTACAGAGGCTCCCTAACTGTAAGTGGTGCACTTGAGGCTATCCACACGGATCTTCATCATCCTCCACATTAATAATTCAAGGAAATTATGGCATGCTGCACACAAACAGGAAAAAAAGAGAAAAAACAAACAAACCCAAGCACTACAAGGGATTACTTCTAAGCAAAAAAAAAAAAAAGTGCCAATGTGAAAGGACAACTTCAGAATAAGCCAGGCTGTACCCTTCAAGCAACTTTTACTTGCTTCCTGATGTTTGTTTTTCATTTCTTAAATCAAGTGCCTTACACCAGCATTGCTTCTACCAGACTAGTGCTGCTGCACAGAAGCAGTGCAGGAGGAAGAAGCAGAGGCTCCCAGGTTAAGGACAGCTAGAGCTGAGTCTCTTTTTGGTGAGCCCAAGCAGCAGACAGCACTGTTTGCACACACAAGTGCCAGCTGCTGAGTGCCCATCTCAGGTGGGGACACACGCCCCAGCTTTGACACACATTTTCAGGTCCAGCTTACAAGGCTTAACAGTAATGATGATCTCTCAGTTTTCTCCATCATGCGACCAAGCAAAAATCATTTGCATCTTCCCCAGAGGAAAAAAAAGTGAAACACTAGAAGCTAAGCTGGCAGCCCAACAGCTAAAGCTGGAGATGAAGAGCTGGGTGTCCGACCCACAGCCATGAGCAGTGCAGGCAGAGCTGGAACACCACTGCTGGGTATTCACACCTCTCCCTTCTTATCAGAGCCACAGCACTGCTAATGGGGTAAAAGAGAGAAGCAAAGTGTGCAACAGCAGTGAAATAGCCATATTTAGACAAAAAAAAAAATAGTATTGAAAATGTTCCAGCTTGCTCTGCAACCGACTCTCATTGCTGTACCTTTTGTCATGGCTGCTTTTATGCACTCCTTCCATTGAGGGCTGGGGCTTTGGATTCTTCCCCTCAAGGCCTGAGCAGCTTTTATTTTTCTGGGTTTATCTTTAAAGACATTGCCTATATTTCCAAGCCTTTCATGTTTCTCTGTTCCATACCCCTGCTCCATCTGGCATTTGCAACACCTTCCAATTTAGATTCATCTGGAACAAATCCAGCAACAGCTTCAGCAATACTGAAGCAGATGCTTCAAACAATGCCTCTTCACCTTGTGCAGGGGAGGAAGCCAGGAGCCGTCAAACCCTCCTGCCCTGCACAGCAGTACCTCAAACCCCATCCTCAGCCCTAACCCAAGGCTCAGAGGAGATGGCAGAGGCTTCAGGTTGACTCATCCAAGGGGCTCTGGGCATGGGATGCTCCCAGTGCACCCCTCCCAACAAAATCCCATCCTCCTTCTCTGGTTGTCTGCTGCCTCTCCTCTGTGCCTGCAGCTACTATCACCCATTGCCTCCATCACCAAAGGATGAAAGTACAGGGGATGTCCCATTCCCAAGCCCAACCATTCAGGGCCAGGACAACAGCAGCAACAGGAGGTGTCCACAGGGACTGTCCGTGGTTTGCAGGAGTCCCTGAGCTGTGAGACTGTGCCAGCAGCGAGACCAAGTGGCTGCCTTTTCATCTCGGGGATTATTGCCTATCAGTCAGTAGGACATTGCATCTATAATTCAAACCAGAGCTCTAGTTTATAATGAGGATGAAGTGTAGCATTGATCCAGCTTCTTTTAATGCTGTAATAAATATAAATCAGACCAGCAACCCTTCCCATTTTCAGATGCAAACCTATCACCCGGCAGCTAACCTTATTTTAACATTTTCCAAGTGTGGCTAATTTTTCAAGCAGGTACATGAACAGATTTCTTCACCCCCTCAGGACTCACACACAGCCTGAACCCAACCTGTGCCAGCTCAATTGCAGCCTTTCAAAAGTTCTCCCTAACATGCCACTCTGAGAGGACTTCTACAGCAGCCAGCCCTCACCACATGGGCAGATGTGCTAACTGAGAATAGAGGTGTCCGCAACCATGCTGCCTTTAGATACTGCAGTGATTTAACTCGCCTAAACCATTAAAGAAAGCTGGGGTTCAGCAAGTGCTCAGGAGAGGAAAGCAGCAGAGCACAGGTGTGCACCTGCTGTCCTCCCCAGCCTCCTCCAGGTCAGCCCTGCATGCAGCACAGCATCACACTGTGTGTGAATCAGGTGCCCTTAAACATGGAATTAAGCTTTTGAGAACAGAAACTTGGCTTCACTTACAGTACTATACCAAGCTGATGAAAAAAAAAAAAAAAGAAAAAAAATACACAACCTTCCTTCGCAGTTCTGTCTGAAAAATGCTGTGCACATAATTAAATCACAGAATGGCAGGGGTTGGAAGGGACCCCAAGGATCATCAAGCTCCAACCCCCCCCTCCGCAGGCAGGGCTGCCAACCTTCACATTTAGTACCAGCCCAGGCTGCCCAGGCCACCATCCAACCTGGCCCTGAACACCTCCAGGGATGGATGGGGCATCCACAGCCTCTCTGGGCAGCTGTTCCAGCACCTCACCACTCTCATAGCAGAGAACTTCCCCCTGACACCCAACCTAAATCTTCCCTCTTTCAACTTAAAACCATTTCCCTTTGTCTTGCTATTATCTATCATTTCAGCGAGTTGAAATGATATAGTTAATAAAAATAAAAAGAAAGAAAACTACGGGTTTGATAGCAAAGAAAAAGATGTTTTCAGATCTGATTTCGAAATGATGCTGAGCAAATGTGAAAGCAAATTTAACAATTGCATTCTACTGTATCATTAAGGAAAATGAGAACAATCTACTTACCGCTAACCTGCATTTTTTAAACAAAAAATAAAGCCACTTAAAATATCCACCTGATAGAAAGCCCATAGAGCTGGGTTAATTACAACAAATAGACTGGGGAAGGTCTCAGCCAAGGTGCCAGCTTGTCGTGGTGCATTCAGACACCAGACTGCTGCCTGAGCAAAGGGACATGGTCTGGGGTGGGGAATGAAAATGGAAGCAAGGCAATGCCCACTGCACCATGTCAGGATGAAGCCACAGAGCTGTCCATGTGCTTCCACCCACCAAGACCAGCAATGGGTTCTGCCTTCACGTAACGTACTGCCTCAGGAAAAAGAAACACATGGCAGCAACGACAGGACTATTTTCTCCTTGGGATTTGGATGCATGTGGATTCAGAACAGTCTGTCCCTAAGTCCTCACCGCAGGATAAAAAAGTCAGAAACATTTGCAAACACAAGCTTGGCTCCTCATATAAACAAAGGGACGAAAAGTTTGCAGGGTGAGTTGTCAAAGCCAAATCTGATACCAGTTTTCCCTGCTCCATAAACTTAATAATCCCATCAACTTCCTCTACTACAGCCTCACACCACCTGATTCCCAACTCAGCAGGGTGTGAGGGTCAGACCTGCCCCCCGCTCCTTCCTTGGGGTGAGGAGCAGCGGGGCCTGGGGGGAGCTGGGGCCAGGGCCTGGTGCTGCAGCCAGGACCCAGGGTACAGAGCAGGGCCCCACTCACTGAGGCTGGAACAGGCAGGAGATGCTCTCTGCTGCAGAGCTTTCATAATGCAGCACATGCAGAGCCAACCACCAAACTGGTTTACAAAACCGGTGGCTTAACTCCGCCAGCGACGCCAGGGAGAACAGGAATGCCTGAATACACCAACTCTAAGGGATGTCAGAACCAGAAGAGGCTTTTGATATATATTTAATTGCCAAACTCAAAGAAAATCCAAAAGCAACCTGAGGTGAATAACCGAGATGAGAGATTCAGTTGGAGAGCTCAGAGAAATGCGAGGAATTGCACATTTTCCCTCAGCTGAATACTTTAGACAACACTTCAAACAGGGAACAAAGATCCAGAAGTGAAAGGCACTGCTCAGCATCCCGAGGGCCGGGCAGGGTGCTCAGACTGAGGAGCTCAGGGCCCTAGCAGCTGGGAACACGCTGCTGTGCCTTAGCACCAGCCACTGGGAGACGTGACCTCACCACCCAGATGTGTTCTGGAGTCGTGGGACAAACAAACAGGAGATGCAACCTTTGCTTAAGAGACGAGATGCTTTATCTCGCCCTCAGAGAATATGTATTAAAATTTAATTCTCATAAATATCTTTTACAGCTTAGAGAGTTAATTAGATTGAATCCATTTAGTTTTCGAACCATTAAATAAAGTTTATCATTGATTTACAGATTATAGGTTGATACATCACAGCAGAGCTCCTTCCTGTTTCATTATCCCCATCAAATCCCTCCTGAAAATATTATTCTGTCTGAAATCAATAGCTACCTTGGCAAAGGAAAAAAAAAATCAGCTGTGGAAAGGCTCCCAAGTGCAAGCTTTCCACCCCAAGCTCATCCTGCCCAAAAAGCTAAATAAACATTTTGATTTTGTCCCAGTGGAAGACTGGCTCTTCTTTAACCTGGGCTCCTGCCTGTTTTCATTTCCCACAGCAACTTTTTCATATTGAAAGAGACACACAGCCACGAGCCTTTTACAGAACAAGCAAACACCTAAGGTTCTCTATCATTGGCCTTTCATCCATTTCGATGATGTTTTTATATGGTTTTCAAATAATCACGCGGACTGGTTTGGTAGAGCATGACATTTTCCACAAGAAGTGGAAAATATATCAAATATGACAATTATGTTGCAAAAATTGTATTTCTGAAGTCATCCTTCAGCAAGCAGGACTTTTTCCCCCAAACCTTCAACCAGTTCAGCAGCTGATGAGTCACCGGGCTGCCTGAAGATGTTCAAGATCTGACAACATCTCCTGGGTAGGAGTGAAGCCAGAAAACACAGCCTGTCCCAAAATAAAGAGGGTGTGTGCTCACTGCAGGACAGGTCCTTGTGCAGCACCCTGCCGCCCCCCCCCCATCACCCCTGCCTGTGCTGCAGCATGCAGAGGTTGGTAAGCAGGTGGCTGAGAAGCGACAGCACTTTGCAGTGATGCTTTTACAGATGAATGCCCAGACATCCATCACCTGCAGGTGGGCAGCACCAGCAGTGCAGAACAAGGCACAGCGAGGATCAGCACCAAGCACATCCCACCATCCTGTGTGATGCTGGGAGGGCAGGGAACCAGCGAGGAGGAGGAGACACCACAGTGGTGTCACTGGTACCACTCTGTCAGTAGATAGCCACACGCTCCTCCAGCTTCACGGGAAAGGTTAGCTAATAAAATGAGCACATGCACTATCAGATTCCATTCCAGCCACTTCGACTGCATTCACACAGTGATACTCCTACTGGGAACAGAGGAATAAACACACAGCTAATTCCTTCCCCACTTGGCTACCATACCTGGCAGTGCCTGCCCAGCGAGTCTGGGAAGACTGAAATATATGAGCCCATGGCAGAGCTTCTGTAATCTTCCCAGCTCTATGCTCAGATAGACTCCTTCTGTGAGGACAGATTCATCATGAGCAACAAAATGCAATTTACATACTTTCACAGCAGAAAACTTACACATTATAAAACTTCACTATTTCTCATCTGCCTTTTCTAAATAATGCTTATATAGCTGTGAAGAAAGGATAACTGTGTTGCTATTTTAGATGGAAAGCAATGAGACACTCCCTGATGCCACCGGGAACTGCACCAGAGGACATCATCTGTGCTGCAGCCCCGTGGGCACCGTGCAGCCCTGCAGCACCACGTGTCCCATGCATCCCATTCCCCCCAGTGCTTTTACACTGGTGTTAACGACAGCTGCCTCCAAGCTTTGCTGCAGTACCATAAGACTGACTGGAATCATAGAACTGTGAGAGTTGGAAAAGACCCCAGCATCCCCAGACCCAGCCCTCCATGCCCACTGGCCGTGTCCCTCACGTACCCACAGTTCTGGAAGACCCCAGGGATGGTGACCCCACCACTCCCTGGGCAGCCCATAGCAGTGCCTGTGTCAGTGCCTGACCGCTCCTTTGGGGATTTTTCCTCATATTTAACATGAGCTTCCCCCAATATATAATTCTGCTCATTTATTGCTCCACAAGTTGACTTTTTTCCTGTGTTCTACACAAATACTTTCAGTTTTTATGCACTACCTTTATCACATTCTTTTACTTAAGAATGTCTGAAGCTCAGAGTCCTGCTTTTTCTCCCACACGTATGTGAAGGAGCCCATTCTTTCCCCCATAGTGACTGCTTGATTCATCTTCTCATTTGCTTCAGTGCCTTTGCATTGCTGGTTTCATCCAACTTCAGAGCCCTTCATCGCTCCCCTTTGCACGGTGCCTAACGCATTCAGTCTCCCATTTTACTCTCATTGTCTTCTACCGCATACACTTTGATCGTAAGTTTCTTCCGGCTGATTCTGTTTCAGCAAACGGATGCACTTCAGAGAAAGCATCTCAGAAGCCCTAATTTCTCCCTCATTCACCTTCCAAAACATTCCTGCCCTCTGCAGCCCCCATCCAGCTGAACGCCCCGTGCCTCCACGGGTGAGTTTCTCACTCTGAGCATAAAGGTCCCACCACAACCACTACAGGGACAGAGATCCTCTGGTACAAAAAAGCCCATTTTATGTTTCTTGCCCAGAGCTCCCTTGGGTAGCACTGGGGAAAGCAGCTGCAGCTATTTCCAGCATAAAATCCAGTGCAGGGAGGCAGGGCCCCACGTGCACCAGCACAGAGACAGGTCCGAGCCGCCCCAGAAAACAGCCTCTTTGGAAATCACTGACACTCAATTGCACTTCTGTAGCTTGCACATCAAGCACAATTTTAAATAGGAAAACACCTTATTTTTCCTACGCAGAGAGAATCACTCCCAGGCAGCATTATTACTGCTGTACAGTACAACTCAGAGAGGAAAAGCTATTACTGACTTGCATGATAATGAAGGTTTTTCTTTACCTGATCTACTTCTGAAAGAATACAATCAGAAATGGCACTTTCAATCTAAGCAGCGTTTTGACAGAAAATGTATACCTTAAAAAGACACATAAAATAGGCCAAAAAATAAATCCATTTGCCTCCCACTGCACTGCTTGCCCATTTGATTTGCTTAAGCAGAAGAGGACATCCTTGCAAGGGGCGTTGTGGGGCACGCCGGCTCCTTTAGTCAGTCCCTGCAGCATTTTTTTGGTCCTTGCAAAGCAATACGGGCAGTTCTGATTCACTTCCTCCTGCTATAGCAGAATATTTCCTCCCACAGAAGGAAGCATATCCACAGCACAGGGGAAGAAGAGAAGCTGGCTCCAGCTGATTGCAGTGGGGCCATCCTGTCTCTGCAGCTATTGCTTGTCTCACCACAAACCAAGTTAAAGAAACTAACAAACCCAGGTTCCTCATCAGCATGCATTGCTAGTGGGGGGTGATGGCCAAGATGAAAGGCAGTAGAGAAATGTATGCTTTTACAAATCAGTGGTGGTAACATTACAGATGAATATGTAAACATCAGGAGATGGAGCCAAGATGCATTGTACCTGCTGCATGGAACACTGGTGTGGATACAAAGATCTGAGTGCAGCCACAAGAATAAGGGATGCTGAAACACACAGCTCCCTCTCAGCATCCTCAGGGGGAAGACAAGTTTATAACTTTACCATCTAATAGAGTCTTTTGAAACTTTCTACTGAATCATTTCCCTCTGAAGTTTCTGCAGTTACTCCTAGCTGTGGTGAATATTTCAAAGCAGATGCCATGCTTTTATTTCAATTATTCTTTTTTTTTTTTTTTTTCCTCCCTTGTTTTTCAGGGAGTGTCAGTTTTCTGCTCAGAACAGCATACTTCGCCTTTTCAGATCTGCATTTAAAGAGATATCACAGGGAAGCCAGTCTGTATGTGCCTGCCGTGCTCCGTCCAGTGCATGATGCTGTCCTGCTCTGCAGGTCCACCACTCAGCCTGCAGTAAGCAGGCACACACACAGCTGTGCCCTGTAACACCTGGGTGCCTTTTGGTCAAGCCCATGGTGGGACAACACCGAACAACTCAGTCTGAATGTTACCCACATCAGCTGGGCAAGAAACTTGGAATTATCTCACCAACTCCTATCACACCCTTCTTCATACCGATCAGACAAACGATGGACTGACCGATTTAAAAACAACTAAATATTCTACACTGGCGAATCTGAAGTTTCGTGATGAAATTGATGTCATTTGTTGTTTGAAATGAGAGAGAGACACATGTGAAATATCTGCCTGGGGATCCAGAAACACATTTGACTTTGAACTCATAAATATTTCCTTGACACCAGTAAGCTCAATAGCAGCCTAGAATTTAACAGGAGCCTACGTCTTTAAAAGAATTGGTGGTGGTGTAGGTACATATGTTTAAGACTGCATGCTTGAAAATCCTCACTCAGGTTTCCCTTGCCCTGCAGAAACAATTGCAAAGTTCACCAAACTGTCTGAGCCAGACAGGAATTTGGAATTCATTAAGTAAATTTATAAGCATAATTGGCCCATTATCATCAATATAAACTCTACTATCTGCTACCAGCAGTGTTACGCACAGGCAGTTCAAGGACAGATCCCCAACTCCTCAGAAACCAGGACCAGTTCTTCTCCCTTCAAACAGAACAGCCTAGATGTCAACCATCCTCATTTTCTGAGGAACTGAAAGCCATCTCAGTTGACAATTGGACTCAATATCTTCAGTCTTTTCCAACCTTAATGATTCCGTGACCAACACGTGGCTGATGAAGTACACCTACACTTGGCATTTAGAAGCCTCCCTCTCAAGTGAAAAAGACTTTGTTCTATGGTCATTCTACAGGTCAAGACCGCAGACAGTTTCTATGAGAGAAGCGATTCAGTCTGTCAGCTTAATGGGGGAAATGCAGAAAAAAGTAAAACCAGAGACAGGTAGCCATAAAATTCTGTAGATCAAATGTCAAGGAGTAATTAAAAAGAAAGGGGATTTCTATGGAACTGAATGCGTAATTAGGGCAGGAAGCGCACACTGCTTAATAACCTCATTGTAAAAACTGGCAAAAGTTGCATTACAAGTATGAATTACTTAGAATTGGGAGTTTGAAAATGAAATAGAAAGGAGGTGCTTGTACTGTTAAACACTGGATCGTACAAGTCTCTGAACAAAAGCAGCTTCTCGATTAAAATGCTTGCAATACAGTGCCATTACTTATCAGCTGAAATGTGTTTTGTACCGCTGTTCTCCTCGGGAATGCAACTGCTCACTGGATTGGGAAATTAAGAGCCAGATTCAGTGAAGTGCTGATCTCTGTCCTCGTAACAAAGCAAAGTCCCCAAACTGGACTTTCCATATCACTCAGAAGAGAGGCTTTTAATCATGACACTCCTTCCCTATCCTACCCACTCAACCTGGAAATAATAAACCTCACAAAATTGGAGGATTTGGGCATTTTTATACTAGACACCTTTCAGAACAGGAATCAAGCATAGCAGCAGACCTCAGCACGCAGCATGCAGTGTAGCACAAAGGTATTTCACACCATAAGTTTACAGTCCAACCCTACTGCAAGGCAAAGGCACCCTTCAGCAAATGTACGTCAGCACAGAGTGACACAGACTGTGCTGCTCTGTCCCCTCCTTGGCCTGTGGTGTGTGCTGGTGTGGCTGTACTGCTATAGAAACCAAGGGGCTTTAAACACTTAAAGCTGCTGTGAGATACAGAATACAGGCAGGAAAAGTGATGGGCTCTGTCTTGACCTGTGCCTGTTATGCCCAGTGTCACAGGGTGGGCAAGGCTCCCTCACCACCAGTCCAACAGCCAAGGCAGGTGTGGAGCACGACTCCTTCAGACAGGAGGTGCAGTGAGCAATGCCTGCACCTGCAGGGCCTGGGGAAACCCACCCACAGCAGATGGTGGACATCATCGCTTTGATCTGGGCCAAGAGAAGCAAGAGGAAGCAGGTCTGCGCTGCTCCTGATGCTCAGCACTAGGAGGTTAAACACATGGCCTGGAGCCACCAACCACCTTCATCATAAATCTACTTGTGTCAGTTCTCAATTTGCACTCAAATTCTGCTAACATTCAGCACCAAGCACTTCTGACCAAGGTTTTCCAATCCGGGTCCTAATTACATATCACATACTGATACATCCTACTGTGGTTAATGTTGTAGGGCAGAAGGTGACCCCATGAAGGTCTGAGGTACCCCAGAGCCAGCGGCTTCGGCAGGGAGCCCGGCCATGCAGCCCCAGCTCACCTCCAACGTCCTCTGCAGGCAGCACACATGGAATGTGTGAGCTGAGCTCCACCTCACCGTCACGGGCTTATTCCCTTGCACTAAATTACAGATGCTAGACAATTCCGATAGGAGTGTTAATTATTAATAGAAATTATCTGAATTGATTTTCAATTACAGAATATTTTCTATTACCTTGCAATAAGACTGGAGCAATTCCATTAAATTCAAAATGAGGATCATCAATTACCTTTAAGACGCGGGTAAACTAAATACATTACATCTCTGTTGAAGCCAATGATTTCCATTACCTATTTCCATTAATTTCCGTTCATTTGAAGTGACTCCATTTCAAATGGATTTTAACAACTTGATGGCTTATCAGCATTCTGGGCTCTCCAATGTGATGGGGACATAACCCAGCTGCCATCACCTCTTCCTGCACGTTCACATGCTGAAAACCTCTACAGGACACTGCTGCAGCAGGCAGCCAACAGGCTCAGTTGTCCAACTGCTGTGGCTTCTGATGCTGCAGTGAATCTGCCTTTGGGAACACGATGTTAAGACAGACAACTTGGGTTTCTTTCTCCTGATTAAAAAGGAAGGGGAAAAAGAAAGTCCCCATGACCTTTTTCTGAAGCTGATTTGTGTTTTGACCATTTCTGTGATCGAGCTAAACCTGCTGACACCAGCCAATACTCCATTGCTCACAACCTCTGAAAAAAGAGATAGGATTTTCCCTGAAATTTGCATAACAGTGTACATGTGATACTGCTAAAAGCAAGGTACAGCACAGGAGTGGTTTGCTGACCCAGGGCCAGCCACACAACTCTTTACCATCCAGATAACACAATGCGGAAAGCTAAGAACTGTGCCTGCCTTTACATAGGAGATGCTATCTCCTACACACATAATTATGGAGAAGAGGTTATTTTTCTATTAGTCTGCCTTCGCTTGTACCCCTGAACAGCACAGTTACAAATGTAATGCTATAACATCATTTTCACTTCCAAGAATTTCTCCCAAGTTTACTCCAGTAAACACAAGACACCTCTCATCTCAATGAAGGATGCCTGTGATAAGGTTTTGGGTAAATCACATTTACCCAAATTGGTGCATCACTGCTACTACAGAAAATCACAGGCTGTAGATCCCACCCTCATTGGTGCTGAGTGGCATCATGATGGATAAACATCCTTGCTAGTTTAAATAAAAACACTTTTTAAAAAAGATAAGAAATGTTATCAAAGTCAACTTCTTATTATTTTATTTCACTTCTATGGACTGGCTTGGGGCCATCCCTGCATTAGAGCACAAATATATCAAAACCTGACATGGGCGCTTCAGACCACCTCCTGCTCCCAGCTCCTGAAGCTGGGCCTGATTTCACTCCACTTTATTTCCACCCTGTGCTCCCAGCACCCCAAGAGGAGCCCTTACAGCCCACAGCCCAACAAGCACAAATCTGCTTCCTATTTTTTTTTTTTTTTAAATGAAAAACCTGACCTATGCAGCAGAACTCCATATGCTTTCCACATCACAGACACCCGAGCAGCTTCTGAATACAACTCACCCTTTCCCCACATGGATTACATCCATCTTTGAGATTACAAGATACAGAGCATTGTACGCACCAGTACTGAAATAGTGATTTATCCCTGAGCTCCGTGCAGTAAAACAAACAGTGCGTTTAAACAAAAAACTTTCTTAGCACCATCTTGAAGCAGGCAGTGAGAGAAGCAGGCTGTTTCTGTGATGAAGAGCCATACAAACCCTATGCAGGTGGCACGGCACAAGCATCCAGATGGCCGTTGTTTTTTGGTAACATTTTGTTGTTTTTTTCCTGCTGCTTCTGATACTCATTGTTTAAATATTATTTTAATTGTTAAAGGTATTCTTGCAGCATGAAATGGATAGAGCACTCACATAAATACAAAGTTGTCTTTGATTCAGCTGGGATGGAGTTGTCTTCCTCCAGTGTCTGCGTGATGCTGTGCCGTGGTTTTAGCAGCAGTGCTGGTAACACAGCGATGTTCCCAGCTGTCGCTGAGCAGTGCTGCGTGCAGCCGAGGACACTCACTGC
>JAOWBP010004220.1:18125696-18154581 GCA_028571105.1 Tragopan temminckii | reverse complement strand
CCATCTGGCTGGGTCTAATTGTGTTGCTTTGAGGGAAGCACCTGTGGAACAATGCTGTAACACCTGTAGGTAGAGACGTAGCCCTGCAGGCTGCAGCCAGGACTGTCTGTACAAGAGTGGAGCAGGCAGAACACCACAGAAATAAGGGCAAGTGCTGCTGGGCACTGTGGAAACACAGCAAGCAAAGCAAGTCTGGCCATGCAATTTTGGCCCCATTCAAGTCAGTTTGTTTGTTTTTAACCTGAGGGACATTTCAATCACAGCATTAGTAGCACATTTCTAAAGTATAAAAGTCAGCTTGGTGAGAAATCACCCCTCCATTGACAAATCTTAATTTCCCTGCAAATTCTCCACAGAGCTCTCTGCCCTGCACTCACCCCTGCAGTGGCAGCAGCTCACGGAGCTGGGAGCAGGCAGCCAACACATTCATTCACATAATACTTGAGTCTATAAATATGACTTGGAAATATCCTCTTTGATAACATCAGGCCAGATTTCATAACTTATTTACTACAAACAGCAGCTAACTCCACAAATAATCCCACTGATTGCAGGAGGATTATTTCCACCAATGCATACGATGGGCAGCAGAATGCAATACTGCTTTGTGCTCTGTACTAAGGTACAATTTATGCTTTTCAAGGCATTTTGGGTGAATCTCCTACCCAGAGTTTGGCTGGTTCAGGACCAATTACTTTACCAGGGCCTTCAGGACATGGACAGGATCTTGCTGCCACCCTGTGCTGCCCACTTCACCACTCCGATGCTTGCCCAAAGCAACCTGCAGCATCTGCAGGGAGAAATGCCAGGTGTCCTACCAACAGCTCAAACAGTACACACACAGTGGCCAACAAAAGGAGGCTGGGACAACAGCTTCCTGGTCCCAGCAGAGCCAGGCACAGCCAAGGGCCGTTCCCAGCTCGTGAGTTCCATTTTGGAACACGGCTGTCCACTGGTCCAGTCTTCATCTCAAGCTCACAGCCCTGAAGAATCCCTCAGAGAAAGCAAAAGTTTCCAATACAGTACAAAGCTAACACTGCAAAAAATGCATTAACCCAGATCTCAGTACTCAGGAGTTCTGTGCTTTGCTACACTCACTTTGATTTCATTTACAGCACACCCTGCTCCTGCCCAAAATAACAGCTCATTTCTGTCTGCTGGCCATAGAGGACAGTGCCTGGCAAGGATTTCAGGTCAAGCACGGTGGGGCCTTCCTGTAATGAATGGATTAATCCTCACTGCACACACCAGGACTTCTCTTCCTAAACTTATCTCACAGACTCAGCAGTTAAAGATGCCCAAACAGCGCTGGGGAGAACAGAGCTGTGCACACACAGGCACCCAGCAGGACCCCAATCCCAACACAAACCCACAGCTCCAGCCCCAGAGCACATCACTGCTTCCTGCGCTGCCTGTAATTGTGTTGACAATTCCTCCTCTTCTTTGATGTTGCTTTTCTTGTACAAAGAGGAGAGGGTGGGGTTTTATTTTTGTTTTCTTGTGCTTAAGAAAGGCTCATTAAAATGAGCTTTGGGATGCACTTCCTTTTCCTCAAGTATTTTTCATTATTCTTCAGATTAATTTCCTTGAAGCATCATCAGGGGACCAAGCCACATGTACATTTTAAGCTATATCATTTGTTTTTCAACCACAAGCAAGATTTTAAACAAAACAGAGCGATTTATATTGTGCTGAGACACATTAATAGATGCAGCAGGCGCAAGCTGGATCCCAAGTCAACGACAGATCTTCCTCCAGCTAAAGCCTGCACCAATCACTCTGTCAGACACAGGCATGATTAAATTCTTTCATCAGGAAAGCAGCCTGGGACCTGGCTCCTGTCTGAGAGGAGCTGCAGAGAGCAGAGCATTGCCCTGGCTGCAGATGCAGGAAGCATGGCTGGGGCTGCCATCCACATGCACTGCAGATAAGAAAGCCACAGGTAGTGCAAGTGTGGCCACGGCAGGAGGGGGCTGCAGGAACTGATGTGCTGGAGCAGCAGCTGTCTGGAGGAGCTGCTCCATCAGCCTGTGCTCACTGCTGCTGGCCGAAGAGGCCTGCCAGGGTGTTCTGTACAGAGGAGCATTGCAGTGAGGCAGATTGGGCCCGCACAGCACCCCAACACAGCTGCCCTCAGCAGGCAGCACCGGGGCTGAGCAGCTCTTCACCACTCCTGGTGCCACTTCAATGCTGATCTGCACAGCCAACACAGAACTCCTTTCATCTAAGCTGCCTGTAAGGATGACACCATCAATCCTGTGCCGTACTCACAACATCTATTATTTGTTTCCATTTGAGAGAGATCACTGCTGGATTACGCTGTTGCTGACAGAGATTTATATTTACATTTGCAGTAAGCAAAACACACGTCCTATTTTTTTTTTTAAAGTCATCTACACAAATGGGAAAAAGGGAAGAAAAATTAAAATCAACTCATGAATGCTGGCAGATCACGGTCTGCAGCTTCTTTCCTTCAGACAAGATTGCAAGTCAGTCAGCATCCACACAACAGCAGCATGGACTGGATAATATGAATTAAAGGATATTACTGAGACAGTTCTTAATCTTGTGTGTCTGTGAAACCAAACACTCCAATATTAGTATGAGAGATGGAAAAGGCATCCAGTTGTGCTCCTGTGACATCATATCCGACAGCACAAATCCTCACCTCTACCATATTAAACAAGTGTATTAACTCCCAGAAATGGATTCACCATATAGAAGTGTCAGAGACCATGAAAAACAGGACTGTAAAGATTAAGGGCAGAAGAGACAGAGTTTCAGGAGATATTACATTTATCTAGTCCGACCTGTTGAGCAGCATAAAGCTTGTAAAGCAGCAGATTCCACCAATAAGTCTTTTGACATAAATCTCATGGGATGTACAGAACGGGGATGCATCACAAAACTGGCTGAACTCCACCTTCCTGTGCAGCTTGGGAAAGAAACAGCTTAGCTGTGATTCTGTGCATCACCCACAGAAGCAGCTCACAGAAGTTGCAGCTTCTCTGAAAAGCAAAGCTGCCTGGGTGGGAGCTGAACCAAAGAGGAGCCAGGCACTGAGTTCTCCCGTGGGGAAACTAAAGCAAAGTGCCCTTCAGGACAAGGGCAGGAGGAACTGCAGCTTATGCCAGCCTCTTGTTAAAGGTCTTAGGTGCCTGCTGCACATTCATTCACGTGCCCTCCCTTATTCAGACAGTTTGCTTGCAATACTTCCCACCATATTCTCCCCCCAGTTACCTGGATGACACTGCCATTCACCAAGGGGTCTGACCCAAACTCACTGCCTTCAGACAAATGCATACACCAGCCTAGAGTTCATTCCTCAGCCATTCTCCCCATACTGTTCAGGCAACCGCAGAACACACAGAAGCAGTGCTATAAAGCAAAGAGCATACCACCACTTTCTTACAAGTCTGATTTACCTGGAGCAGCTTTGGCACAGAATAACTGTACGTACTGGTGCAAAGTAAAGACCGTAATGGGCTGGAACAGCCAGACCCAAGCCAAGGAGCCCAAACCCCTTCTTTTCACAGCTCAGGCTCACCCTCCATCTCCCCCAGTGCCCAGCAGTGCTGCCATCTACCACTGAAATCTGCAGAACACTGAAGCCATGCCTTCCAAATAGCACATCGTATTGTGTTATCAATGCTCTCTAACAAAACAATCTGAGGGTTTGATGTTTTGGTTGTTTTTGGTTTTTTTTTAAACATCTATTTGTTATTTTTTAAATCACAGAATAACATTCGTCTTAGAAATTACTTTTGCTTGGATGGACACATAATCAAGGAATTGCAACAATTTATGTAGCAAGGTGTGAAGAAGCCGGCATATTTCTTAGCTCTGCGCCCTGCCACAAGCAGACTTGTTTACACAGACTGTACAAGGGCTTCCAATCAAATCAGACTGGCACAAAGTTATTCAAAGATGAGTCAGAGAGAAAAATAGTGCCCAATAGATTAAATCAGCTATTGTGAAGCCCAATCTGTTCAAAACTCATTGACACAACTGTCTGAGGAGGCTGCCAAAGTGGCAGATGTTGCTGAAGCCTGCACAACACAGCAGCTGGATGGCACACTGGCTGTTCAGCCACAGAGCAGTGGGAGGAAGAATGCAGGCGGTGAGCAGGGCAGGGTGCTCTCTGTAGGGTCCTGCAGTGCTGGGGGGACAGCAGGCACTGCTGCAAGTCAGCTACAAAGCCCGGATAGCCGTAAGTGCCAGCATCACCTCCATTACTGAGGCACATCCCATGCTAGAATGCTTCCTATTGAAAAACAGTTGCACTTGTACCAAACTGAACCAGACTTGGAGCTACCTTTGAGAGCAGCACCTACACTAGAGGTGGACATGATTAAAAAAAAAAAACACAATTAGAAAAAAGCAGCCCCCCTCACTTCAAAGCACGGCTTTTCACTACTTCATTTCATTACTTCAAGCGTACAGAGCAGGTGGAGTGTCCACTCACCATTTTCCCCCATTTCACAGTAAAGAAAAAAGCTAAAGAGGTAAAGGAGGAGTTGCATGACGTGTCTTACTTCTGTTAGGGCACTCGTAGAAAGGACAGTGACAAGAAGGTTTGGGATGAGCAGGAGCAGCCCAGCAGGCAGCACTGCTGCAGGGCCGTGGCACACAGCGTGGGGCACTGAGTGTGGGGGAGCCCAGCAAGCTGGGAGCAGTGCCCAGACTGGCTTCAGGGAAACCATAATTTGTGATTTGTGTATCTGTGAAAACAGATTAAATTGTGCCTAGTCATCTTCAAAAGCAATTGGAGAAATGACCCTGAAATTGGTTAGAAAATATTACACGTATTTATCACTGCTTCCACTAGACATGGGGAAAGCAGCTCCATAAAAAAAATATGAGAACCTCCCCCTTTCTCCTTCACCTCTTGATGCATTTCTTTCGTATTTCAAGACATTAGTGCTGTTTTGTGAAGTTAAAAAACACATCTCAGCAATTCTTCTGCTGTAATCCAAGAGCCAAGAAGGAGATCTGAGACTTGCTCACATGGCAAAAGAAATTCAGACACTCAATCTGGGAATTCAGAAATGAACACCTGAACTCAGCCTTCTATATGAACACTTACTCATAGTAAGTCCAAATTAGGGTTATTTCACTGCCAAACAAGCTAAACCAAACCAGTTGGTTTGGAAGGAGCCTTCTACATAAAGACTGAACACAGGTCTCAAAAAACAAACAGGAAACACGGGGTATCCAACCCATTTTACTTTAATAGATCCTCACATGGTTATATTGCCAGACAGAAAGACCCAGCAGGAGCACAGCTAATCAGAACAGCATCTTGTGATGATTTATGATAATTGATATCTAATGGTATAATTTTAGACTGGTGCAGTTAGCTTTGAAACCTGAGAGATTTGCAGAATCCTGCAGTCGGTTATCGGTGCACAGAGGAAGCTGCCAGGGGTCTCTGGGAAACATTTAGCCACCCTCTTCAAAGTGGATAAACAGACGTCCCTCAGAGACCACTTTTTAGTAATCCTTCCTTATTGAAATGGACTGCTGGGGGAGAAAGAGAAAACTGGCTATGGGATGCACAACTGAATGCTGACAGCAGGGCTGGAGAGAGCCCTAGAGCAGAAGAGCAGGAAGGGATGGGGAACACCAGGTGGGCAGACATCCCACAGGGCCTGGCAGCACTGGCATCTCCTAGGGAGGAGGGCACGAACAAAGCCGCAAGTGTGAAATTAGGTTCCCAACTTCCTTCCTTTGGAAGAAGTGGAATGAGTATACCAGACACTACTGACATCAGAAATAACAAATCATGCTACCACCTTCTCTATCACCCACTGCTTTAGAACAGGGCTCAGAAGGCACAGGAATCACTCAGTGCTGGCAGGTGCCCCCTACAAGCCAGCTGGAGGCACACACCTGTGGCAGAGCAGAAGCCAGCAGGAGCCCTGTCCCATGGGCACAAGCATGGTCTGGAGCCTCCTGCTCCTCAGTTTCCTGTCCTGCATGCAGAGATCACCTCAAACCTTCTCACTGCACAACAAGGAGCCTCCTCCTGCTCCACCAGCTGAGGACGTGGATGGTTATTTAAAATGCTTTTAAGTATATTCCTTTGATTTCTATGTTCGTATTCACGAGGCAGAAAAATAGGCCAAAAATAGGATTTGCTTTAATGCGGTCTCATCTTCTTGTTTATTTCTTATTGTTTCCTCCCTGTATAACTATGTAGGTCAAACAGATCCCGTTAATTTTGGCGCATCTGTCTGAACACCACTAACATGTAGGTTAAATGGCAGCAATGCGGGGCTCTCTTAGCAGGGATACGGCAGCGTTAGCTCCCTCAGCTTGAATAAGTTTGACCCATTTATCAAACTCCAGCTTCACAGCCAACATTCCATAATCTGCTTAAAGCTGCAGATACTTGGTCTCGTCAGAAGGCTCTGTGCCCCCACTTCAGCCCCTGGAAGAACACAGTCACCAGGAGCAGAGGCAGAGCTGAGGGGACCCGGAGGTGCCTCCCAGTACCAGCACCTCTGTGGCTATCACAGGCCAACCTGGAAACTGGCCCTTCCAACAGGGAGCGGATTTACAACAAGATTTGGGTAATTTATTCCTAAAGGCAATGCATTTCTAAGTGCTTTCTTAAGGCAGCCAACAACTGCTAGCAGAACAGCACAAAAACTCTGGCGTGTCACATTTGCCTGCAGTCATTGAGCCCTGACAGTCCAACACACACCACTCATGCTGGCTGACACCAGCATCTCAAAGTCCCTTCCCTAAATAGCTTGCTAAAAAAAAAAAAGAAAAAATAATTGATATCTCAGGAAAAAAATATCACAATACTATTTCTTAAGTAAACGTAAATGGCTTTCAGCAGAACTTAAGCCAGACTTTCTGAAGACCAAAATCCCTGGAAGCCACAAAGCTGCAAGTCCTTGTGCTCCCCGGTGTCCCAGCCCAGCCCTTCCCTCCAGGCACAGTTGCGTGAGTCAGACACAACTCAACCCTGTTCTTCTCAATGAGCACAGATTTATCTGAATTACAGCATCACTGGCAAAAAACAAAGGTATTATTATGAAAAGCGTTTTTGGAGGAGAAAGGCTTTTTGTGGTTGAGTGAGAAATCCATAACCTGATAGGACTCCTAACTCCATGGCCTCCTTGTAGGCAAAACCTCAGCACCTCATTTTTGACCAATTGTAATTTCAAGTCATTTTACCTTATTTATGGGCGACTGCAAAGACACTTGAGCTAGTAAAATAATTCATATTTGTTCACACAAAAACCATATTTAAAATACAGCCTTCTTCAAAATAGAGACCTGCATTATGAGGAGTGCATTCAAAGTCATTTTTTCTGGAAGGTTCACAGCACAAGCTCTAAAGCACTGCTGTTCTCTGTCTCAATCCTGAACTTTCCTGAGGTACACACGACCACCTCGTGCTCCACTTAAAACGCCCCAGCACATACACTTCTGTGGAGAGCCAGGAGGTTTCTCCTACAAAGACAGATTTGCTGATACCAAAGATCCCATTTGGAGCCTGCCCCTAGCAAAGTTATGTATCAGCTTCCAAAAAGATGAACAAACACCAAATGGAATCCAAGCCTCTTCTCCCCGTGCAGGGAGAGCAGCACACACATTGTGATGAGGGAGGAATCCCACCTGGGAACTTCCAAGCTCTTGCTTTAAGAGCACAGAAACCTCACTAGATAGAAAAGCTAAGAGGCTGTTCTCACTGCAATACCTTCTGGAGTTCCTAAAGAGAAACACCTCCCCCAGAAGCAGGGCATCTCAGTACCTCTGAAACTGACACACCGTGCCAGAAGCAGTTACCTCGCTATTTGGATGATCCATGCTCCTCCACAGACCACATCCTCTCCCCACAAAGCTCCCTGTTGTGCTCCTGGAGACCCCCACCATCCTCAGCCACCTGTCTCCCACTTCTCGCTTCCCCGTTAGCCCCACCTGCACGCACTCCCCAGCCAGCACACACAGCGCTGCTGCCCCAGGCCAGGGCTCCTCTCTCCTTTCTTAGAAGAACCACCAATAGCTTTCAGCTTTGTAACACCACGGAAAGCACAGCAACAACAGCAGAGCAGCAAGATCCCAGGGTACAGCAAGCAAGGACTCACTCAAACACAACAGCTGTGAGCATAGAAATAAAGCAAAGAAGCTGCTTACCTTTAGAAGGTCTCAGCTACACAAGGATCTCCAACAAGATCCCCTTCCCTCCGCTGCCAGCCCTTAAATGAGGTCTGGCAGGGGGTGGATCCTGGCCCTGCCCTTTCATCACTGGGGTACATTGCAGGCACCTGAGCTCCCCTGGGCTGGCCCTGCCTCCCACCAGGTGCTCAATCAGTGGAACAAGCCCTGACTTGCCTTTCCGTAATAAGCTCCCTCAACATTTTGACCCCTGTATTTGACATCCAAATTTAACGGTAGAAACAGGTGTTTATGAGCTAGCCTCTAACCAAGCATCAATATTTATTACCTGGTCAACGTGTTCTCCTGCCTGGCAAAAGGAAACCTTGTCACTCTGACCTTTCATTGCTCCGCCGGGAGCTTTTCCCTGAGCTGCCAGCAGTGCAGATGGGAGCTGTGGAAGCTGTGCAGGACTGCAGGGCTCCAGACATGAGAAAGCAGAGGATCTCCCACCCCATGGCATCCCGCTGCCTGCATGGGAAGGACAGCTCTGCAGCATGCGCTCACCAAGTTCACTGCACAGCTCTCACAGGCTGCCTCACACCATCAGAGCCAATTTACTTCATCTGTTATGCCTCTCAGTTCTCCATCTGCAGCAGGGAGATAATGCATCTTTCCTCCAAAGCCTTTGTTTTTTTCTGCTTAGATAGTAAAATCTTTAGAGCAGGGAACGTCTCACTGTACATTTAAACAAAGCCTTGAAGAATGGTTTGGGTTGGGGCCTTCTGAGTCCTCAGAAACCCCACCCACAGAAAGCCGAACAGACTGGCACCAAACCAGAGTTCTGCCTCTTCTCATCAGGAATAAACAGCATCCCGATGCTCTTGCTTACCTTCCCCATGGTCCGAGAAATTGCTGGAGGATTTATTTTTGTGTTTTCTTTCAACGTTCACTGATAAACAAAGGATGCCAACGTTGAAAGCTTTTTTTTGTACACACACACATATATACAAATGCTGCAGCATCTTTTACATTCGATGTGTTCTGAATTTAATTCTGCCCCAAAATGCTCTTGGGGGATTTGTATAGTTATTTTACTAGTCCTGATTTTAAATCCATTTAAATGTATTTATGC
Organism: Tragopan temminckii; assembly: GCA_028571105.1. NCBI lineage: Eukaryota > Metazoa > Chordata > Aves > Galliformes > Phasianidae > Tragopan > Tragopan temminckii. The sequence goes on along the minus strand of JAOWBP010004220.1, from coordinate 18,145,331 downwards.
ACCTTTAGACCAAACTCGTTCAGGCATTTACACCACAGTAATGAATTATATGACAGCAATGTATACACAGAAAGAAATCCTTTCCTTTTGTAGATCACGTATTAGCAGAGATTTATGAATTCAATGGTTAAGTTCATTGGCATGCATAGAGTCGAGGGACCTTTGTCAAAGTAGGACTTTTGATGATGACTGTTTGAGAAGACACGCATTGAGAAAGTCTATCCTATTTTCATGTCAGGAAATTAGAAATATTATAATGAATTCCAGTTTTTCACATCTTTCATCAAAGCCTTTGAAAAAGGTCAGTATTTAAACGCATCATTTTAAATGCCTGCTGCAATTTGCCTTACCGTGGTAATTGTAAGGGAAGATCCCATAGCATAGCAGCAAAACAATCCTGGGGGACTCGGGAGAGTCCTGACTGTCAATGAATTTCAGCATCCGAAGGAAAAAAAGGATGCACGTCATAGGCGATGAGTATGATGGTCACAGTAAACATTATATAAAGTATTTACATTTCATGCTGTCTCTGAACTGGGAGCTCCCTAAAGCCTGGGGTAGCCAAATATGCTGAAACACAGATTTACATTCGCACTTTCAGATCGGTTCTTTATGTATTTTCTTAGTCAAAACTATTTCAAGGCAACCTGCTGATTTGACCCCATTTTGAAGAGGTTACCTGCCCTGCCCCCAGCAGGTTTTGGCTGCATGTACTCCCAGCTGCACGAGCCGGCTCAGATCCACACACTGGCCTTTCATCTCTGTATTACTTACTCACATTCTGTCCTGGCTCCAAGAAATCAGGAGCTGTTCCCATCCCAGAGACGTCTGAATAACACGAACCCCATGCAGAACGACAGCTAGCACCCCATCTCAGCACAGCCACTTTCTGAGCTCAGGACAGGGCAGGCTGTCCTCGTCACAGCCCCCAGACACAGGGCCAGGCCTCACCTCCTCTATCCGAACAAAGGAAGCGTTCCGTATCTCCTACAAAGGAAAAGCCACCTCCAGCCCTTTTTGAAGCATCTCTCCCCACGCCTCTATTGAAAGACATCACCCCTGCCAGCAGCCTCGCAGAGTTTAAGAGAGGACGGCTGCTGGTTAACGAGAGATAGCAGTGCTGCTCAACGCCTACCAGGTGCTCCAGCACTGACTGCAGTTGGGTTCGATCCTCCCTTATTACTGCTGCAAAAAGCCTTGATATCTGATTGATATAAACTAATGCTTTTATGCGCTTCCAGTGATTGTAACTAAATGCAGTTAACCTTAGAAAGCCACTTTTACAAACGGAGTAGATTTATCTGCATTTAAATTTTAGTTCTTGTTCAAAGACTTAAGAACAGGTTCCTCCCCATTATTCAATTTAACAATAATAATAAAAACCTCCATGACAACTATAACAAAAAGACTCTGATAAAGCCTGAAACCTTTTTGATAATGAAACATACAATTTCCCTGTTTGAAGCATCATTCCCCAGAGAACATTAAAAAAAAAAAAAAAAAGACACAGAAGAACTGACGTTTAAAAACTATTAATGTAAAGAACTGCGTACGTGAATGGTCCTGTAAAAAATAGACTTTGAGAAAAGCTACAGAAAAAATAGTGGGTGGGAGAGGCGAGACAGCTTAAATGCAGTGTCTCATTAGGACAATTACAGGAGTCAATAAAAACTGGCAAAATTGAAAAAGATTCACTACGCTGCTCAGTTCAATTTCCATTTAATGCAGAGACAGATAGGTCGGCTGCAGCCAGCAGTCATCTCATTTGGATCCCGCAGTGCTGAGGACACGGCAATATTGGTAACTGCCTTTTTTCTCATACCTTTGTGGGATCACGACAGTTATTCACCATCTCGCTGCTTTTTTAAGTAGGTCTATAATCACACATCTATACTGTAGTTCCAACAACATTAATTAAGAGCAGATAAACTGTCATAGAAGAAACAGTAACACGCATTAATTAAGGTCGGTTCCACTCTGACTCGATTCAATTCTAAATCTTCCAACTTTTTTCATCAATACCTTTTCATTATAATGCCAGAAGGGATTTAATGCATTGAGAGGATGTCAACTATTCAAAGAGAGAAGCTCAAGCACGTGGGATGCCAACAGAACCATCAGAAGCGCCAGATGAATCCATTGGGGACAAATGAGACAGTGAAGAAGTGCACAAGCACCAGGCAGCAGGTCACACGGCTGTGCCACGGAGCACTGACATGAGGTGTGTGAATTACGAGCTCCATTTAATGCACCCCGTGATTCTCACTTCTTACCGTGCGTGATTCAAATCAGATTTCAGTACTGTTTGGTAGTAGTGAGCACTTCTAAATTGGAGAGCGCAAGACCTCTGTATTTTAACATGCCTACCTTCGCTTGGCAGAATCACCCGAATCAATATTGAACAATTGCTTACAAACACCTGTTTGTTTCAAGCTTAGGCTCTTTGCTCCACTGGAAAAAGCCTTGAGAAATGTCCCGCACATCTCACGGCGCTGAAATCCTCCTGCAGCTGTCATCACATCTGCGTCGCTTTGTACTAATGGTAGCCATGAGCTCCTGCCACAACCTCAGCTTTCATTGGTCAAAGCTCCACACAGTTTTTGAGCCTCTCGGGAAGGCTGATGTCTGCAAGTTTCGTTTCAAACAATCTGGAGTCTTTGCTGACTGAGTAGGGAGCTTACATCTTCTTTTTTTTTTTTTTTTAATAAAAAAAATGCCCATCTCCAGAGTGCAAAGAGTGCAACCACATCATTTCTTCTATCTAGCCAGCCTGCTGTGTCCAGTGCACTGCTCCTATCCCATGGTCAGACACTTTGCCAGCAAAGCTGGGATCACAACTCCCCAGAAACATGTTCTTGTCAACAAAGTGTGAGTTTAAAAACTCATTTGGAGATACAAAAGCCACTAATTAACCTGAGAGGTTCATTTTAACAGAGAGGTAAGGCTGAAAAAAAATACTAGTCTATATTTTCTTCCCCTTAGGATCCACCCCATCGGTACCCAAAAGCTATGGCCAGAACCAGCACTGCCCTTAATACTGGACTCCCAGCACGTATAGATCTGTTCCCATTGTTCTCCAGATCACCTGGGATTCCCAAGCAAAGAGATGCTTACAAATTAGCAATCTTGGCAGTGAGAGACACGTCCGTGCTCAAAGTGGGCACTTCCTTCAGTGAGAAGATGCTTTATTTTGTCAGACCATCGGCAGGCTCCTTCCTCTCCAAAGCTGGGGAGGAAAACGCTGAGTTGGTTATTTACGAACAGATTTCGTGTTTGCCTCTGGAAGGCAATGAGCAGAATCCTAAGGTAATGGCAAGCTCTGCTGACAAGTTCCCTCCAGATGAAGAAATCGTGCTGTTTACGTGCTTTCATTATGATAATGTCTATACTTGCAGTACAGTGCTGGCTGTCAGGAGCCCCAGGAGAGGTCAAAACCTCATGGGACAGCTTCCTCAGCACGTGGACTTCAGTGGTCACGCTGAAGGATTTTATGCACAGCTCACAACCTGGTCTGTAGGCAAGGCGGCACGCGGGAGGAGATCAAATCACATCTCCATCTTTCCTGGGCTGACACCAAGCAAGCTCATCTGCCAGACGCAGAAGCCAGGTCGTGTACTACCTCCTGAAATCAGATGTTATCTCGGCCCAGCAGACTTCACATGATGTGATGTCCCAGCAAATAACGGAGCCCTGCAGAGCAGCCAAGCCCCACACTCCGTTCCCCCATTGCCTCCTGGAGCAGCAGCAAGTCCTAAACTGAACAAGAAAAAGCTGAAGCCGGGGCAGTTCTTTGCCTAAATTAAAATAGATGTAAATTTGACACAGGGAGCCATGTCTGAACAGCAGCTCTTCTCCCTCCTTCAGCTTGCTGCCCTGGCCCCACTCGCAACCTCCATCTGAGCACGGCTCAGGGCCATTAGGACCAATTCCATCTGAGTGCTATGTACCTTCAAGTCCATTTTCTCCCTGGCTTCTATTTTTAAAATTGCTTTAGCTTAGATGAGTATTTCGCCCTGTGCAGTGTCAGGCTGCCATTTGGTCTGAATGCATCCCTTCCCTGCGATAAGCATCCCACTGCGCACAGACACCTCCCTAAGGGCTGCACTCAGCCGTCTGTGGGCTCTGAGCAGAGGTCCTGTGTCACCTCCTGTCCCCGTGTCCCAGGGGAACACCATGGGCTGGGAGGAAACACTCCCGGGACAGGAGGGCACAGCATCCCAAAACAAAGTGAGGAACTGACCCTGCAAACACAGAATGCAGAAAGTGTCAGGCTGTCCCCACACGTAGTGCAGTCCCCCCATTCCAGGCCCCATAGCACCCCATATGCCTCACAGCACCGCAAGCCACCCAGGGGCTCAGTACACCTCCCCAATAATTGATTTCATCATATATCTGATGGTCTTGATTCATCTTCAGGGGACACATTCAAAAAACTCTGTCAACAAAATATGGCAAAAAAGATTCACAGAGAGTACAAACGATTCAATTGAGAAAGATATTTTCTCATAGATGTGTGTTTAAACTAAACCTCATTATTTTTTGTTATTTTTAATGTGTGCCATATTTATTATAATTTAAGTGACAAGACTTAACACGCTCTACGAAAACAGTGGGAAAGACAAAGAGAACACTTTGCTCGTTTTGCTAGCTCAACCATATCTTTATAATGGCATAAGAAAAAACTTCCTTTTCTAAACCCAACACCATCTTATCTCAAATTCACCCTGGAGATTAAGATCAGCTGTCAGAGCAATTTTCCAGACTGCTTAGGAGCTGAGAAAGGAACAGCGGAGGGAGGGAAGAGGTAGAAACACACATTTATTGCTAAATAAAATGAAGTTAAAAAATTTAAAAAAAACCTAGCAAAAGGAAAAAACAAAGCAGTATGCATAACTAAAACATCACATCAAGATGTATGTAATAATGCACTGCACCGAGGTACCACAAAAGAGCTGATTTGCCCCCACGGAACAGCTGATACGTTTGATAAACTCGCACAACTCGCTTTCATAGCTCACAGAACGCAGCTGGCTGGCTGCTGCAGCAATTTCCCTGCTGCCCGGTGTTTGGGCACGTCCTGCTGCCACCAGGAGAGCTCCCCAGCTGATGCCAGCTGTGCTGGGGCTCTCACTCTGCCCGGCTGGGGGTCAGCAACTGAGGGCAACCATCAGGGCAGGCACTGCACACAACCAAGCACAGCGTTGCAGCACCGCGCAGCTCGGAGACAACCGCAGGCTTCATTTCAGATACATGCTCTTATCAAAAGCACTGCAATGGAATGCACGTTTTAGTAGGTGATTATCATCTCCCTAACAGATGGATTTCTTAAAGAGCAGTGGATGCTTTGCTCGTCTCAAGCAGGACATGTTACAGAAGGGTTATTGGCCCCACTCCTCGGCACTTTTGTGTGTAGAGGCATTTATTTTCTTCTGAGATATAAGAAGATTCTTTCTGAGAAAATAAGCATAAGACTTGGAGGCCTTTTTTAAATAACAACTTGATTCTCCAACAAAATGCATTTACCGACAGTGAGAAGAACTGTAAAGATTCCTTTCACTGCTTCATGGACTTCAGGCCCTCCAGCTTACCGTCTCACCAAAAGATCCCTGAAGATGGAAGGGACCTTGCAGCAGCCTCCAGCCCCTGCAGCCCTCAGCCAGGGCAGCCCTGGGTGCAGAAGGAGAGGAGCACTGGGGCCGCCTCTCCATCCCCACCTATTTCACTCTGGGAGCAAAGTGAGAACCAGGCATGACTCCCCCAGGGCTGAGACGCCATCATGGTTGCTGGAGGCAGACAGAAAATTAATTTTTTGTGTCAGCCTGAAGAACGGCGTGTTCAGTGCACAAATCTCTATAGCTGTGACACTAACACTATACTAAAGGAAGTGTTTGCAAGTACTGGAACAGGTGCAGAGCTCCCAGTTTGCGGGAGCTGCTGGGGAATCGAAGCACGGGAGCATACCTTCCTGATCTGGAAAACCTTCCCTATACCAAAGGCATAGGCACAGTGCAAACACAATTCCCTGCATGTCGCTAATGCTCTGACATTCTCTGTGCTGTTTTCAGACAGAAAAACTGCGAGAAGTCATTTCATTAATTTTTATTGTCAATATCACTTCTGTGCACTCAAATACTCCAGCAAAATTACCTTGTTTAGAAATTACAAAAACATCTCTATTGGTTCTGGATTTTATTTATATGAAGATTATGACTTCCAGCCAAATCTGAGTTGACAGTTTCCCTTTAGCTTTTGACTTATTCCTACCACATTTTACTGAATTGGATTTGGATCCCTTCCTCGTGGGACTCCATCTCAGTGGGGTCAGCATGGGAAACAGTTGGGCACTCTGTCTTTTCTCTATAGCTGCAGGGCACCAGCACCCCTAAAACGGATGGTCATGTCACACCATCCATGTTCTTACACCCTGCCGTTATATTCAAGGCACCAAGAGAGCTGATTAGCTTTCAGCCACCCATTGAGCCAGTCCCTATGTTAACCCATCTTGCTCACCCCTTCACTATGGATTTTCCAAGAGAAACAACTATGTAAGGAAATCTGATGTCCCAATGATCACAGACCTGGGGAATGTACCCATTCCCAAAGGGAATAAATATCAAGCAAAGCAGGCAATCTGAGCAGCCCCACCAGCACACAGCCCCTGCAGCTGGCCCTGCCACAGCCCGACCAACCTGCACCAACTGGTGCCTCTGTATCTCAATTTGCATTTTATCTGTGATCTTCTTTTAACGAGGTCATTTGCTGTTGTTGCTGGAAATAGAAACCTGCCGCAGCTCTTAAGACAAACTCTTTTTTCATGGAAGAGAATCTGCTGTTGTCCTGTTGGTTCTGGTATACTGAACATGCCAAGGGCTATGGATGAAAATTCTGCAAAGATATGAACCCTGCCAGTCACCAAGCACTGCAATACATTTACAAAGGAATTGCACTCCGATTGTACTGCGTGTAAAAATACCATGCATATAATTACGAGGCTGAATTTAATAACATTGAAACAAATCTCCGTTCTGATGAATGCGTAATTACTGTTATTAAAATATTTATGAAATAATAAATTTATTAGAAAGCCTTCTGCATATGAGCTTGCAGAATATTGCTCTACACGACTGCTAAAATGGCAGCAGAGAAAACAAGCTGGCAAGGCATGGGGCCCAAGCACTTCCCTCTCAGATAACACAGGCACAAAGGTTTCCTGAGATTCCTCTCAGGAACTTGAAGAGCCAGAATAATAAATTCTCAATTTTCTCTTTTCTTCCTTTGCAAATTTGTCAGTTCTTTCCACAAAGGCTGTTGAGGAAGCAAATTCCTTGTCGAGTTTTTGTTTGGTTGTTTTTTGTTGTTCTTGTTTAGAAACTGGAAAAGCACCACTGAAATGACACAGAAGTGAGAACAGCCTCCAGCACTCGTCTGGGCCATCAGGGGTTTAGGCTTTAGATGAGCCTGAATCAGACAGAGGCATTTCCCAGGTCCCAGCTGACTGTTAAGCTCAAGGAGAAATCTCTCACCAAAGCACTCACAAAGTCTAGTTTTTGGTACCTAACTTCCAGCAAAGAAGAAAAGCAGAAATCTTGCTTCAAAAGGATACCTATTGCATCTTATGTTGCACTTAAGCCTCATCGCCTGCTGTGAGAGTACAGTCAAGACAAAACCAGGGAAATTTCCAGCACAGAAGATAAAAGCCACCTATTTAGGACAAAAACACCTGTTTCTTAGTCACTGGCTTTGATATTATAGGTTGGTTTCTGATTATTCTTGTTTTAGGAGGCCTCCTGGAACCAGGACAAATAGAAGCTTGAAGATGCCCCAAGGAATTAGATGGACTTTCATGCAGCTGCCATCCCACTGACATCCACTAGCGCTGGATGGACTCTCCAGAGAAAATGCTGGAAAACTGTGCTAAGAGAAGCATGTGCTAAGAGAAGCAATCTTCAGATTTATAGTCCCATTTATTTATTGGCACTCTTCTAAGAAAGGTTAGGATTAGGTCTGTTGTGTATGATGGTAATAAATGGCCGCTATAAATATCACATATGGGGATGTATATAGTCACTTTTACACCGTATCTTCTCCATCTGAAATTTAGTTTATGAACAGCAAGATGACTTCTCCATCTAACCCCGGAAAGTCTGTTATACCACAGTCAGATTCCTCGTGCCTACAGCAATACAGGTGTGCAGTCTGACAAAGGAAGCAGAGGTAGGGGTTGTATCGAGCCATGCAAGGAGAACCTGGATCACAGTCATTTGTCAGTGCAGATCTGCAGCTTAAGGCTTTGACTTTGTCAGCAGTTGTTATACCCACAAGCGAAAAGGCAAAAACAGTTGTAAAACAGTGAAAGCAAGATCTAAGGGCATCTCTGCAGCCTGCAGTGGAGCAAAGGGACCACACCAAAGCCAAGTCCAGGTTATCTTGCTTTTGAACTGAAAACAGTTAAGCAGCTTCAGCAAGGCTGGGCCAGACCTGAGGCTTCAGAGGACGACTGCCCCCAGCCAGCAGCCTCCCCACAGAGCATCTCCCCCTGCCCCAGCTTCATGCTGACCTTGGAACTTCCCATGCCCATCGTGGGTTATGCTCATCTCCTGTCACCTCCAGGCTGGGCAGCAAACTGAGTGCAACCTACTGCCTGTGCTGCTCAATGCTTTTGAGGTGGTTCTGTGTTACCAGAGCACACCCTCCCTCTACAAATCCCACATCCATGATTCTTCTAAGCCCTGGCACTGTAACAGTGTGAGATGGGCACAGCCAAGAGCCGAGCAGTCCAGTGATGCGCCCACAGCAGCAGAAATGGAAGCACAGACATGCTCCATCCAACCTGCCCCAACACAGCCTGGCACTGGGACCCACTGTTCCACCCCAGCTCCATCCCCAAGCAGTGCTCTGACAGATGGCTCACTGGTACCTACAAAATATCTAAAAAGCAATAAATAGATAATATAGATATATAATACGTGTGTTTATGAAATGATATATGCAGAAAGGTACGTGATCTAGTACCAGATCTGGAGGTTGGTGGCCCTGCCTGTGGCATGGGGGTTGGAACTTTTTGATCCTTGGTGTCCCTTCCAACCCAAGCCATTCTATGATTCTATGTTTTTTTATATATATACAACACCTACATAAACAAACAGGTTCATACAGGCTAATGCAGAACTATCAAAATGAACAGACATCTTACAACTCCCAACACTGCTGTAGCCTTCCTCCCCCAGTGGGTCAGATTCTCCTTTTACCAAACCCAGAGCTGTCTGACGTGCCCTACACGTGAAGCTGTATCCATGCCGTGCATCACAAGGCCCCCAGATGAAGGTCTCCCAGGCCTGCTTCCTCTTCTATCCAGATCGAGGCCAGGCACTCTGAGTGCCTCCCATGCTCTCAGGCACAGAATGGTGATCTCTAATGAGAGGCACCTCGCAGGCCTTTGGCATGCTCCCCACGTTCATTTAAAAACACTCCAAAGTGCGGTCCTGGCTTGCATTTCCATGTCAGCAAAGAATACAAGGATATCAGCTTCTCAACGCACACATCCGTTCGGCATGCTAATGCCTCCCCGAACATCTCAAATGACACAGCAAAAGCATCACGTATCTCAATAGGAACTAAACGGCATTACAGGGACACCGGGCAGTGCTGCTGGAGCTGTGACAGCAGCAGTCAGGTGGTGTGAGTGGACGTGTCCAACGCTCAGAAAGGGACAGACCCAGGTGAAGGTGACTGTCACCCTCACCCCATTGCAACGCCCTGCACCCAGCCTGGGTGCACACTTTGTCTGACCCCCGGCCGTGCCATAAGTGAGGCACTCACACGACAGCCCCGAGACATGGGGGCACAGCAAGAGAAAAGCATTCAGACCGTGCCCAATGTCCATTGGTGTCATCTGCTCTTCTCAGAGCAGTGCAGCCATCTGGTAGAAACTCGAGCTCTGCAGGTAGGAGAGTTCCTCCAGCAAGCTTCACTCCGTGACAGAGCTTGTGTGGTGTCCGTCCCTGAATGACCACTGGCGAGGGCCGGGGCTGCCACGTTTTAATGTGGTCATGCTTGACCATCCTTCCTACTGGTAATTAATCATAATAGTTCTATTGCCCTTAGCTGAAGAGTTTTCAGGACCTCGTGAATCATCAGTAGCGTGGAAGGCTTTGAGAAATACTTGTTTTTCTTCAGAATTCTCTCTGCCTGGATGCCCATTCCACCACGCTAATGACCCGACTATATTGGATACCATGCTCTCAAACAGCCTTAATTACATGCTTCATATCTTCCAATATTATGATAAAATTCACCATAGTCCTATGTCTGGGACAGTCATCATTGTCACTCATTGAGATTAATTTGCGTATCACTATAAATAGAAGTAACAACGTCTGACATTATGATGCAGAATATTGCATGAGATGATTTTAACACCTCCAAGCAAAACTCATTTAATAAAATAAAATATAGAACAGAGTACACATAGTTTTACAGTATTAGGATTATGAGACTCGAAACCAGATCAATATTTCTTTCATAAAAAAATAATGCCTTGAAATGATCCCTCCATTTGTCATTCCAAAGAGGTCACCTTCTTTCATTTCAAAGAGTGAACAGGGAATCACACAAAGGCCCTTGCTGCATGCATGCAACCTTACCACCCTTTACCAACCAGGCTGCCCCTGCACCAGCCCAGCTGCCTGCTGACCCTTTGCTCACATGAGCAAACTCATCCTTACACCTCTCTGCACGGATAAGAATCCATCCCCTGAGAGCACGCTCTGCTTCCAGCTGCCTCCTTGCATTCCCTTCTACCAGAATCCTACGGAGCAGCACCTGAAGTGGGATTAAGAGCTGAGATTATTGCTAATGATGAACTTTGCCTTATCAGGAATATGATTTTTACCTACAAAATACAGCGTTCCAGAGGAATATACTCGTAACGCCTCCAACATACCACTAGAAACTCCACATGGAAGAAAAGGAGACATATCTTGACACATAGATTTTCCAGTACTTTTGAATTACACAGAGCAAATAAGACTTCACATCTGTTAAATGTAGCCAATTATTTGGGTAACAATAAAACTGCATGGACCAGCTTGCTGGCAGGCATTAGGTGCATCAGTAGCAACAAGCACCAATATTTAGAGATTTAAGGAAATTAGAGCTTGCTGAGGAACACAGAAGCCTTTTAATTTTTTTGAAAGTTTACCCTCTCCTATTTTCAGCTTTTCTTGAAATTCACTAAGAGTAACCACAAAAAGTAGTTCTCATCAATCTTTTCAAAACTATATCATCACTGCATTCACTAAAACCAGCACCATCTTACTAAAAGTTAGGAGAAACAGCAATGAATTGGCAACGAGTTCAAGGCCTATCATTAGCACTAGAGAAAAACAGCTATGGCATGCTGAGTTTCTCCCAGCCGCCGGCGAGAACCCAGGAGCCCCCATGGGTACCCTGCAGGAAATTAACCAGCCCCAGGAATCCGCTCCTTTAGTCCAGCAGGAAGGGCTCTGCAGGAGCCTTCGGGGTTGTACCCAGGTCCTACACAGACACCAACATCTGGGCACACGTGATGTGAGTGGGAAGCTTTAACCAAGTGATGGGGAGAGCAGGAAAACTCTTAGTGTGGAGTGAAGGAGACTGTAGAAGCTGATCGGATTAAAATCATCTGGAAATGACACAAACACACATTCTGAAGCGATTCTCATATAGCTCTCACAATCCTCCTCTTGGCAATGCTGGCAGGCCCACCAGAGCAGGACCTGGTGGCCACTAAAATGCCCCATGTGGGTCCCTGAGGCCGGCTGTGATCCAGCTGCAGCCCAGCCACACAGGCAGCCCCAGCGCCCCAGCAGGATCCACCCTTGGGTTTCACTGGGAAAGGCACAGCGCCTTCCAGGGAAAGAAGTGCCCAGCTCAGAGCTGCACTTGTAAGCTGTATTCCTCTCCAAATAATCTCATTTCTCCTGGTCTCACTGTGTCTACAGCAGAAAGCAGGCACTGCAACTTTCATCCTTCTCACTTAGTACTGAGGTACCCGCAGAAGGAAATACAGTAAAAGCACCCAGGGGATATAAAGGAGTTTCAATTTACACTTCCAATCTAGTCGTACACCTTCATCCCACTCTGTTTTCTAAACTGTTTCCTGAAGGGGCACAGTAATGCATCTTATGGGCCGCAGGAACCATCACTGGGGTAAAGCAAAAGGCATTCAGATGAGGAACAGCTGCTGATTGACTATTTAAAACTACATCCGCCGAGGACAGAAACCTGGAGCAGTAATTAGTTCATTATTAAACCCTGTAATGAGAAGTCTGCAGTTCTAAGGGCATCCAAAAATGAGTTTTCCAGTACAAAAAAAAAAAGAAATCAGTGTGCTGATTCTCTCCACACTGCATGGTTTAACTCATAGAAGGTATGATACATCTGGCATTGTTTCAGCATAGTTACTGAATTTCATGGAGTTGAATTCACAGGGAAACCTATGACACTGTAAAGTAACAATTTGTTCTTTCACAATGTGAAACCAGCAGCCTAAAAAACACACTGCCTTGAAATCTCCGATGCGTTTAGAAAGAGCTTCCCAAATTGTTTGTCTTATTTTTAGAGCAGATATTTAATTTACAATCTGCACGCTGCTTATCTCATGCTCTCACGGAATTGTAATGTGAAGAAGTCACCCTACTTGACACACTTCAGTATTTATGCCTTTCCATCTCCACGCTCTGCCGCACGTATCGCTCCTCCTGTTGCATCCATGTTGCACCCTGGCAGAGATGACGCAGCCCTCTTCCCCAAATTTGCAGCTTGACAAACATTCCCGAACGATATTCTGTAGTGTCCTAGAAAAATCTATGACAGAGCATCACCTTCCACACAGCAAAGGAAACGGAACTTCTTGCACAGAAGCCCACAGCCTTCAGCAAGGCAGCACGACAACCGTGATGGTTCCAGCCCACGGCTGCAGCACCCAGCAACGCTGCCCAGGGCTGGATGGGAACGTCGCGATCTCCCCACCCCACTCTGCTTCTGAGAGGAGGAAATGAAATAACAACGAGGTGCTAAAAGCAAGCATTCAGCCGGAGGCACCCCCACCTCCATCCCTTTCACAGCGAGTCACTGCCAGGCCCAGGCTGCTGCCTTCAGAGCAGCATGGGATGCTCCCAGCAGGGTCAGGGTCAGACCGGCTGCTGGTGGGATGCTCCCAGACATCCAAACCAAAGCATCTTGCTTGAGGTCCACACAGAACCGATGGCAAAACCAGACTCTGAATTCAGGCTGAAAGACTTCTTCCTTCCTCTAAATCCTGTGCACGGTTGCATCTCTCATCAGCTGTAATTGTGGAAGAGAAATCCTCATGCATTTGGCCTTTGGAGGCACACTGCCCTCCCTGGCAGCTCCCACACGTGTCACAGAATGACCTGCACATCCCCTGTGCCCCACAGAGCAGCGACCTGCTCCATCACACAGCCACAGCCGGGGAGCAGCATCTCTCATGGGGCTCAACCCTTCCCCAGGCTCCAGGCAGAGCCCTGCCCCAGCCCATCCCAGCTGCTCTCGCTGAGAGTGCCACTCAGCTCCAAGAGATGCGAGGAGGACTTGGCCTTTGATCACATAGAAAATAAACCAACATATCTAACGCAGATCCTTTGCATCGTTTTTTACTAGACAAAAGCTTCCACAAAGCTTCAAACAGTAATGAATTCAAGTCAGAGGACCTCACTATGGCTTTCCCTGCTGCTGCACCTGTTGGCATTAGCTGGAGATGCTCCCAGAGCTCTGTGCTCTATCAGGAACAGACGGGTGAGCTGCACGCACGGCTGCTGTAATTCCATATGCAGAGAGCAAGAGGAATGGCCCAAGTCCTACCCTTCCTGCAGAGAAAGCCCATAAGCATCAGTAGCTGCCTGAGGAAACCCCGCTGTGCTCTACGTGGGTTATATCCATTTCTTTCCCCATACATTAAGGTACAGCCTGAGTACTTCGGTTCTCTTCCAAAACACTGTCAGAGAAATGCAACCACCAGTAACGTCTCTTTGCAGAGGCCTCCACAGATGGAAGGAGATATCGGGGAAAAGGCAGCCTATGCACAAAACCAAATGTCTGGGAGCCCCCATCCCCTCACCACAGGGTCAGCAAACGCTGCAGGGACCTACGAGAGCCACACGGGCAGCAGAAGTGAATGCATTTCAGCAAACGTGCAGGTTAACAAGTTTGTTGCTGTGTATCTTTCCAGTACCTCGTTGCTTCTCACTCCCCACACAGCTGCACTCTGTCGCTTAACAGGTTCTCTCCTGCTCCTACCTCAAAATATTTCTTATTTCTCCCTGGCTGGGACATGCTCTGAACTGTGCTTTGAAGGATGAGAAGATGAGAGGGAACAGTTCTAGCACGCAGAAAATGTGCTTAAAGCAGGCAGAACCAATCTGCAGATACATATTCAGAGAGATCTCTCAGTGTGCACCAGTTCCTGCATTCTGGATGATTTGGATAAAGAGCAATTTGGAACAGATGCTTAGTCACAATATGTTAAAATGTTTAGAGATATATAAATATCGCTACGTGCAGGAACTGCTCAAACGCCTCATTTTCTGCAAACTCCCTTATGTAACATCAACACCACCGAGGATCTCGCAGGTACCGTGGTGTTACGGGAGGGCTCGGAGCGCCCGGGCTTCCCTTCCCAACGGGATCTCAGCGCCCAGGATTCGCCCGTGGCTGCGGCTCGGTACGGACAGCTGCCGGCCCGCTGAGCCATCCTCCGGCACAACTTCGGCCCCGGTTCGGGGGGAGCGGGACCGCAGCCCACGGAGGGCTGTCGACAATGCGAGAAGTGCGGAGCGAAAGGAGCGCCGCGCAAACAGCAGCCTCCCGAGACAGCAGCCTCCCGAGACAGCATCCCAGCGCCGTGCGGCCGCGCAAATTGCCGGGGATTCAGCGCACCGCAGTCTGCCGGGCGGGGGAGGAGAGCGAAGAAAACAGAACCGCGTCCTTCGTGCTCTCTGGGAAGAACGGACAGCACCGAGACCAGAGCGACCGGGCAGGTGCCGCACCGCGCCGGGCGGCTGCCCCGGCCCCGGGGATGGGGACGCGGAGCGGCGGTGGCTGCTGACACCAGATGGGCTCTGCCGGGAAAACCTCCACAAGTTTCCAGCCGGGAAAAGCGGGGGATATCTCCGCCCGCTGCAAAAAGAAAAAAAACAGACAAAATAATAAAAATAACCCCACCAGCACCTTCCGCGTGCGAAGGCGGAGGATAGGAAGCGAGAAACTCCGCCGCTCGCGATGCATCTGGTGGCGGTGCTGCCGCTGTCCCCGCGCTGCGCAGCGCCCAGAAACGGCGGATCCCCTGGGGGTGGGGGTCGAAGCCCCCCCCGGCCCCCGGCCCGGCCGTACCCCGCCGCCGAGCCGTATTTCTGTCTAACGCAAACCCATCTCGATCACCGCCTTTATTTTTTCCTCTCCTCCTTTCCCTTCACGGATTGCTTCTTGCAAATGGGGCGATAAATCCAGAAAGTGCCATGCACCGTAGAGAAGGGAGACGGGGGAGGATGCTGGCATAGGGCGGGCGGCTGGGAGGGAAACGAGAGGCTCCGGAGGGGAAGCGAATGAAGCACCTGAGGGGGCGCGGGCAGAGCTCGCCTCCGCCGCGCGGCTCTGCACGGCTCGGTACGGCTCGGTTCGGCACGGCTCGGTTCGGCACGGCTCTCCGCTACCCGGCGCCGCGCAGCCCTACCTGGAAGAGCCGGAGGATGTTGGCCACCATAATAGACACGGAACTTCCCGACGCCCCGATCACTCCAACTACTTTCTCCGGCTTGACGAAGACGGGCGGCTCCCCGTTGGTGCACCTCACGTCGGAGGTGTCCTTCTGGATGAGCGCCTGCACGAAGGTGAGCGACTGCTCCAGCGCGTAGGTGTCTCGGGAGCAGGTGTCCAGGATGCGAGCGCCCAGCGTGACATTGGGCAGCAGCTCCGGGTCGCTGTTGATCTGGTCCAGGGCGTAGAGCATCGCTTCCAGCCTGTGGATGCCGTTCTCTTTCTTAATGTCCCCGCAGGGCACGCCAGGAGGACCTTTGGCGTGGACGGGGAAGAGCCCCCCCAGCGTGATGTCCCCCTCCAGCCGGATGGAGTGCGGCGCGTACATCTCCTGCCCCAGGGCCGCCTCGGAGAGCAGGAACTCCAGCAGGCAGCAGGGCAACTTCACCAGAGTCAGGAGCCGCAGCAGCCTGCCCAGGCGGAGCATGGTGCTGCCGGTCGCCCCCGGGCGCTGCCCCGCGCCGTCTGCGGGGACCCCCGGCCCGAACGTGCCCTGCAGCAGCTGTCCGCTCCCCGCAGCCCCTCCCGCACGGCTCGGAGCCCGCGGAGCCGTTTCGCAGCAGGGCAGGAGCCGAGGAGCTGATGGAAAACCTGCGGTGTTTGTGCTTCCCCCGACTTGTTAGTGTTAATACAATTCAGGGGGTGTGTGAGGATGTCAAATGTGGGATAGCAGTGGCTTCAGTAAGGAAATCGGTGGGGAGACACTGTCAAAAAAGAGCTTCCTTGAATCTGCGGTCAGAGGGATGATGTGAAAAGGTTTACTCGTATGGTTGGTAATTCTTCACGCCCTTTCATTTGTGTCATCCCGAGCAGCTGGGGCTCCACTTGCGAAGATAACTGCATTCATTGTGTCTCTCTTACAGCAGGGGAAGCTGAAATGTGGCCTGTTCCATGTCACACGGCACTGTAGGAATAGAGAAATGGTAGAGTCCTCCTGTCAGCTGACAGCCTGCTGATCTGCTCCCCACTCTGAAAGCTGCTGCAGAGTGCAGCATTTCCAGGCAGGCACTCGTGGGGCTGGGTTGCCGTCCTCACCTTAAAGCTGTGCTGTTCTGCATAGGGGAAGCTTCAGGGTATCGGCCCCCTGTGCACAAACAGCACGTGAGTGTGTTGTCAGGCAGCCCACGGGATATGATTTGTGGTGTCGTTTTGTCATCCCACTCCTGTCTCCTTTCTGGATGTCTGAGACCCTGACCGAATGCCTGCGCTGTGCACAACACTTGGATTCTGCCATGGGAAGCAGTCCCGCATTCTGCCTGCAGGTAGACAGGCCCAGGTTCAGCACACTCGGTCTGTAACATCCCATGCTTTGGGGGAGATGGATTTGCAATGAATTATTCAGGCAGTGGTACTTAAGGCCACAGCCAGTGCAGCTGAGAGCCTTGGAGCCTCCTAATGCCCCCCTATTCACATAGATTCTGGTGTGGCCCTCCTCTAAACTTGTTACCTCTAAAACATGACTTCTTCCTGCAAGGACAAGTTGTTGTGAGGTGAGGGATATTTGTGTGAATTAGGCTTTCTTATTCAGAGAAGCGTTGTCTCATTGGGGTCATCCCTCACCCATCTGTAACCACGGGGTCAGTACTGCCAGGCTGTCCTTTGCCCATTCCAGTCTCCTTGCTGTGTGTGGGAGCGTGGCTTTTCAGTTCCTTCCTGCAGCTTCCCCTAACCCATGTGTCTGCTTTAGTAGAAGTGAATTACAGGCGGGACGGGGAAGGGTGGTTTTGGAGTGCATCGTGTTTCACCAGATCTGTACGGTTTTCATTGATTTTCCAATGAATAAAACACAAGCCTGCAGACAATCAAGGTCAGGCGTTTGGGGACAGACAGTTGCCTCTGAATGAGGTCATTGCTCCAGGACACAGCTGTGCCAGCACGCGAGGGCAGCAGCAGCACTCAGCACCCAGCAGGCGCGTGGCTGAGCAGCTGCCCTGCAGCAACCGCCCCACAGCTGGCGTTGGGCTGGGGGATCTTCAGAGGTGCCTGTGAGCCCCTCCGGTTCTGTGGCTCTATGAAATGAAGAAACAACAAAAGCGAGGGGATGTGACGAGTGTGTTATGGAAGCTGGCAACAGCGCAAAGAAAATTAAGTGCAGCATGCTCGCTTTTATGACTGGAAGAAGTGAAGGTCTAAGGGCAAGACAGGACTGGGAGCAACAGTAAGAGTTTAAATACACTTCTGAAACCACAGTTTGATGATGAGGCCACACGTTCAACTAAGATGGGATGATATGGATCAAATGAAGAAATAGAAGAGGAACAACGAGCTTAGAAGAAGGCGAGATATATGCACGATGCACGCGTGCTATTAATAGTTGTAAAGAGCTCTCCCATGTGCTCGCCCTCCTGTACTGAGCCGGTGTAGCGGCCGGGACGTGCCGTGCGGTCCCCTCGCTTGTGTCCCGGTGCTGCAGCGCCCGCCCGCGGTCACCCCGCGCCCCTCCCGGCTGTGCCCCGCTCCGGTGCTGGCTCTGCTGCTCCTGCGGGCCGGGCGCTTTGTGACCCGCACAGCGGCGGCTGGTGCCACCATCTGCTGGCGTGCACCCAAATCGGCCCACCGAGATGCCTTCTAACGGGAGTGCGGCAGCACTCAGCCCCCCGCCCTCTCTGGCTGTTATCCGAGCGATCCGGGGCCGCCCGCAGCAGCTCTCCACTCCCCGCGGGCGCTGCGGGGCTCTGCGGGCGTTGTCCGGGGCGCGGCTCCGCAGCTCCGTGCCTGCACTGCCCCCCGGCGGCTCTCCGCAGTGCCGGCCCTCAGCCCCGGGTAAATTGCTGGCGGATTTTTGTAAGTATTTCGTTTAAAAACTCGAGTTTAACTTAGCCTCACATACTGCTTTTCAACTGAATTGGAACGGTGTGTGCGCGTGCCTGCTAGCTGCTTCGAGAAACTAAGCTCCTTAAAGCAATGGAGGGCTGAAAGCTTGAGAGTTTGAGTAAATTTGTTATCAGCTCAATGTTTACAGTGGGGTCTGACCGTATCTCACCTGCCAGGTGTCTGCTGGAGCTGCCATTCCGCCAGCAGCTTCTCCTATGCGGCCGAGCGGAGCTCTGGGCAGCCCCAGCGTGGGGACACCCGGATGGGTGGGAAGGGCCGGGACCCACCTCCCCTTCGGGGCTCTTCTTCTCTCAGTCTCCCAGGCCCGCAAAACTGTTCATACAGACCACAGGAGATCTGGGGCCAGGACACCCCTTTAGAGAAACCGCTCTAAGAGCGATCTGAACCTCTTCGGAACGATACCCCATTTGTTCCCTAAGCACCACGAGCCGCCCGACACCGACGGCAGTTCCGGGGACCGCAGGAGGAAAACCAGCGCTCAAAGAGCGGCGCGCGCGTTCCGGAGGAGAGTAACTCCCATCCGACGTTCCTGCGCGCCGGGCACTTCGCTCCTACGGACGGACATCGGTACCCGAGGGAGCCCTTCCCGGAGGTTCGGGCCGCAGCCCCCGGAGGAGTTCTGCGGACCCCGAGGACTCGCGGCGCTCGGCGCTTCAGGCGCTCGGGAGGCGGGACGGCGCGTCGCCCCGCAGGCACGGCCGCGCCGGGGTGCAGCGCCGTCTCGCGAAGTTCAGCCTGCAAACCGGGGCTCCACGGAAGCGGCGCTGCGCGGCTCGCGCCGATGTCCCGCGCGGGCGTTGCGTAACGCTTTGCGCATCCGGAGCGGCCTCGCGCCGACCGCGCGCACCTGGCTGTCGAGCTCCTCGACCCCGGCCAGGCCGTCGAAGGGGACGGCCCATACCCATGTGTGAAAACGGCGGAGGCACCAGGCCCCGCCGGACGCGCGCTAGAACGCAGTCGGGACCAAAAGTCAAGATGAGGGACAGT
>JAOWBP010004220.1:18103792-18120380 GCA_028571105.1 Tragopan temminckii | reverse complement strand
GCCCCCCACCCACTGCTTGTTTAGGAGCAGGAACGCACAGCTGCATGTAGATTGTCATGATTAACTTCACCTGTACGAAAGCAGGGCCAGAAAGGTTTTGTTGGTGACCTGCTTGCAGAGGGGCCCACCAGACCACATCATAATTAAAACTCACGTTCAAAGCCATAACCAAAACTGCATCTTCAGCCTTCCTGACCTTAAAACTTACACCATTTTGGTATTTACTTGCTTTTATTTAAATAAAGAGAGTTGGTTTGCCGCACAGCAGAAAGCCATATGAGTAATTTAATACATTTTCTCTTTGTTGATGATGATATTTTTTTTTAATAGAGTTACTGAAAACTCAGTTTCATACACAGAAGCATCACATCCCCAGGGACTGCTAAAGAGCTTCACCTCTGTGAGCAGCTCGGGCTGCCAGCTGCCCGGCACTGCTTGCTATTAGCTAACTGCGTGCTCTGAGCCACCTCAGTCGCACCCCATGGAGCAAGGTGCCGTGATACCAAACACTATCACAGCTGGCACTCATCTTAATTAGTTCTGACAAATCTTGATAATGAATCATTGAGGATATGAGTTAAGCATAAAATAAAGCAAATAGCAAGGATCTTATGTAATTCTCACTGTTCCGATGGCTGTAGAAATTGGGTTGTGAGGTTGTTTTGGAACATTTTATAACAGAAATCATGAGCGTTCTTTGCAAATCAGAAATCGTTTTTAAGATCTCTTGGCTGTGTCCTTGTGATAGGGATGCAGATACTTCCCTTGCCTTTGGAGCTCCTGTGGTGTTCCTCCCAGGGCTGAATTTGTGTCTGGGTTGTGAGGTTTAGCACTGATGGGGGTCCCTGCCCC
The DNA here is from genome assembly GCA_028571105.1 of Tragopan temminckii. Lineage (NCBI taxonomy): Eukaryota > Metazoa > Chordata > Aves > Galliformes > Phasianidae > Tragopan > Tragopan temminckii. The sequence continues at coordinate 18,119,528 of JAOWBP010004220.1, read as the reverse complement.
GTTCCTGATGGCACAGCCCTTCCTCCCCACCCGCTGCTCCTCTCCCAGCTCCTCGTGTCTGTCCATCACAGCCATATGAAGGCACGTTTAAACAAAATCAAGATGTGCTGCAGGCTGTGCTCATCACTGATCCTCAGCTATTGAGATTTCCATGTCCCAAGTGGCAGTCCAGCAATTTCTGAGCGCTCCTTCTTCAAGATTTGCTGCGTTTTCCACAGGAAAAAAAATATTTTGCCGCATCTGAAAAGGTCTCCATCCCTTATGCACTAATCCTTTTTTTTTTTTTTTCTTTCCCTGGGATTCTTTGTTAGTGTAATTATTGAAATGAGATTTTTCAAATCTCATTTAGGGACTGGGAAAACATAGGTGCTCAATTTCCTCTCCCAGGAAATCCTGAGCTAATGAAAGCTTGCCAGGCAGGTTGCTGGAGCTAAACTGGCGTAGAAAGGAACCCCAAACAACTTGAAGCAACCGCAGAACAAAACCAAAATTCTCATTACTAAAAATCCATTGGCCTGGAGCAGCAGGACACACACAGCTAAATTAATGAGATCAGAAGGATGTGGCTTCAGGCAATGTGCTCAGAGGTGCTGGGCTTGGGTGTAAAAGTAGGTGAGCTGCTTCCAGATCCAGCTCTGATGAGAACTGCCAGGCAGGCTGACAGGCTCAGACCTGATCCACTTCCACGGAGGTCGATGAAAACTCATTAATTTTAAAGATCAGACCATTAATTTGAAAGCCACTGACAGAGCAGCAAGAGCGGGTCTGAGGACCGAAATAACACAGAGGCAGAGGACATCCTTGCAGTCTCCTCAGATGAATCCTGTAGCTGAGTAGAAGCAGAACGAGGTTAAATCCCTTAACCAGGAGACTGAGCGTGCCACAAGTGATACAGGAAGAGCATGCATGAGTATCAGTATAGAACTATAGCATCATAGAATTGCTCAGGTTGGAAAAGACCTTTCTGATCATGAAGTCCAACCTCAACCTAACCACAGTACCCTTACTCTACTGACCCACTGCTAAATCATGTCCCTGGGCATATTTTACACCCAAGAGAAAATGGATTTAATCCTCAGTTAGTTTAGATGCTTCAGGTCAACCAAAACAAGCTTTCTGATCCAAATCAGAAATTTGCAACAGTACATTTTCAGTGTTTCTGCTTTTTACAATAAAATAGAAGGAAATACTATCAGCTCTTGAAACGACTAGAAGAAGGATGTCAAGGTGTGGATGGGTTATGTGTGAGCTGCACTGCAGCGGTCGCAGCCCGTGCTCCATGAGGACGGTCTGTAGGGGCAGCTTGGCAAGCTCCAGGACTGCGGAGCGGCTGTCCCTGCCTCGGGGCTGGCTCTGCTCTGGGTTGGGTGCCCGTGGGGTGTAGTAGGGGTGCTGCTGGAGCATGTTTGTAGGCAACAAACAGAAAGTATTTTATTGCCATGTGAACAGCCAAGAACAAAATCTGATACAGATATTGGATCAAACCTTGTATTCTGTGGCAATCTAATTTTATCCTGACATGTTGATTGCTTGCTCTTCATCTGCGGTTGCTGTCCCAAAGGGTGCGAAGTGAGAGAAGCTGTATTTTCTTTCCTTAAGAAGATGACAGAAAATAAATTCAGAAGAACACCCAAGAACAATGCGGGTTTTGTTATTCACCAGGCAGCTTCAGAGGGGAAAATCTGGAGCTGGGTTTTTTGAGGACCTCGACAAATGGTGGCACTAAATGTGACGGAATTTCATACTGCTGTTTTGAATTTTTAAGTTAATTCATAAAGTAAGGAGTTCTTTCAGCTGCACACAGTGCACTTTGGAAGGGATGCTGAGCTGGGCTGCTGTGTGTCACTGAGCATCTGTTAAATACCTGTTTAAATAAGGGACTGCAAAACAAAGGGATTTTCACAAACTTCCATACAAGTAACACTATGAATATTGGGTTAAGCCATCCCAGCAAGGAACAGCAGGTTGGATCCTGCTACCAGAAGTAACAGGACACCCAGTGAGTGTGCTGTCCTGAAGCAAAGGCAGCCACAAGAAGCGGGGCCCACGTCAATTCAAGAGGCAAGGAGATGCCTTGGGAGGCCTCCACTGGGCTGGAAAGCACATCTCCTGCTTGGAGATTTGTTGTCTTTCACCACAAAACGTCTGCTATGAAACTCTGTTCCCAGCTTAGCTCTATCAGAAGTGCAGTGTGGAGCCTCTGAGGTGCAGGTCAGGCAGGACCCTGAGTACCTGACCTGCAGGTCATAGACTGCCTTCTACAAATAGTTATGTAGAGGAATCCTGCTAATGAAAGATGAAAAACTGATGTGGATATTTACAAGACCAGAACATAAGGGTTAGTTTTGTTGTAAACATTTTAGAAAAAAAATGCATCCCACTGAGAAAACATCATTGGCATCATGTGACAATTCAGTATTTCTTACTGAGCCCCACTCACGTGTAATAAATACAAACTTTGAAGTGTTGCTTAATTTCAGCAACTCTTTTTCCTTGACCCAGATATAAACAAGCTTTTACTACTGGGACATGAAATGTTCCCACAGCAGTACTCATTTCCCCATCATTTATTTCTGAATTAGACTGGGGGAGGTTTTCTTCTTTCTTTCATTACCTACACTGATAGCGTTCTGCATTATCTATAAGCTTGGAAGTTTTCTTCCACTCCTCATCTGCTTTCTCCATTAATTTAGGGTATAACTCTGGCTAAATCAAACTGAAGCTTTTAAAACATAAATGGTGGCTTAGGGTTGGCATTAGTAGACAAGAATAAATCCTCTTTTTATGAGGGTTTTTTTTTTTAATTAAAGGTAATTTAGTTTAAAGAAACAGAAAATGAAATTTGAAGAGTGATGCTGGAACATACATTAATTTCAGGTGATTAATCTAATTGGAGGGACAGATGATGAGTGGGAAACAGCCCTGTCTGGAGCCCTGCAGCATGGACCCATTACTAGCTGTCACAAACCTGCCTGGTCCGGAGTCCCAGACAAATACTTTGGGCTGGTTTTGTTAATTGATTCATTAGCATTTTTTCATTCTCTGCAGGGAAGAGAAATTAGGAAAAAAGATGGGATTTTAAAGAAAAGAAACCAGCGAAAGACAGGGAAAAACATGGAGCATATGAGGAAGAAAAACATCCTGAGGTAGATATTTCCTCAAGTTGGAATTAAACTGTTTTACCCAGAAACTAAGTTTGCTCCCTGTTGATGCGAACCGGTTTCTTTACAAATTACTGGGCCTAAACTTAATTTAAAATGATCTTTTTTCAGGGCAACAGGTGAAGAACCAAAGATTCCCCTTCCAGTGGGGCTGATGGGGGGTCCCTCGCTCAGTCTCCCCATGAACACTGACCTCAAGCTCCCCCAGGCCAGCACCCAGCAGGTCAGGCACGGCCAGCATCCCTGTTTGCATCACCCAGGCAAAGCACAACAAAACCTCTTAGGTTTTTTTTCTTGCGTTTTCTTCTTAACTTTTCCATTTACACTTAGGTATTTCAGCAGTAAGTACATTACATAAGGTCCCACATCAACACAGGCATCTGGCAAGTGCTGCTGGTTGTGGGGGCGAGGTGTTAACCGTGGCGGGGCCGATGCTGGCAGAAGGCTCATGGCTGAACATGGGTGTGTGTGCATGGCCCCGTGGCCAGAGGCAACCACCTGGTTACGTGAGGTTTCTCTGTGCATCCATTTCACCAAGACATTCATTCCACACATGAATTCTGACTCAAACCCATATATCATCAACTTACCATCAAAGGAATGTTTTATAGTTGGCAAGATTAAGATGTGTTGAGCATTAAAGCTACATCCCTGGAAATCACAGTAACTGCTAACAATCTTTTTGAAATAGAGCAAATTACCTTTAGTTTTTACTGCCAGAGAGGAGAATGTCCATTTCCAAAATATGAATTTTTATTATCATTTTATCTCTCTCTGTTTTTATGAAGCAAAAGCTATGAAGCCATTTCAAACGTAAATTACTTGAAAGTTCTCCTTCTTAATTCCCACCAGAACTAAGCTCAGCTTCTCTAGATCAAAGTGTTTTGAAGTTCATTTTCCATGCCTATACCGATACAATTATGATATTTTTCACTTCTAAGGAACAGAGCCTGAAAATCTAAAGATCTAAACAGTTTAGGACAATGGTCCCATCTTTACTGTGCCACATGCTCTGCATTTTATGGATGAAATTCTCATTCAAGAGCTATAATTCCTTATTTAGTTCATCTTTGCCTTCTCCTGAAATGCATACCTAGAAAAGCATTCACAGACAGGTTACAACCAACAGCAAAACCAACCACCCGAAAACCACCATCAGTTTGGGGCCCTTCCATCAATTCCACTCCCATTGGAGCTCGGGTGTTCAACGGTTTCTCACTTTCATTCTCAGTCTGAAAGTGCCCCACATTCTCCCACTTAGCAAGCACTGGAAGCAACGCAGAGAGAGCTGCAAAGCTGCTGGATCTCTGTGAGAGGCAGGGAGCGTTTTGTCTAAAACGAACCTGCTTCAGTCAGCATACATCATGTGAATTGAGCTTTAAAACTTGAGCCGAGCTCGCTGCTCACAGCTCCCAGCCATCAGGCAGTACGTGGCGGGGCCATTCGGGGCCCCTGGGACCTGCATTCACATCCCAGCTTTCTGCAGCTTTCCTGGGTAGGGCCCTGGGGAGCAATCTTCTTCCTTCCCAGCACAGTTCATCTTCTGCATAGGAATAACATACCTGCTAATTCACACCGCTCGGGGAGACCACGGCAATAAAACTTGCAAACATATGAGAAATAGAAAAGCATGTAAATGTGATTCAAACCCCATCTGAAGTTCCTAACTACAGTTTCTCTTCTTTCGCTTTCCCTGGCTAATGTTTCCCCAGAGCTGCTCTGCTGAGTTCCGTGTGCGGTCACCAGACTGCCCGCATTTCCAGGTCAGCAATCTCCACTTCACTTCCCTTATGGAGAAGAGAGGTTACACCGTTAAGATGCAGTCTGTAGTTGTTTCACGTCTGTGACGTGACGGAACGAGGAGCTGTACTGGAAAAGGTCTCCGGGATCAGGACAAAGCAACGGCCAGCATTCACAAAAGGCAGGAAAGCCTGTTTACAAAGGGCAACCAGAAGGTTTGAGTGCTTTAGCAAAGTGACCACTGAGCAAATGAGCACAAATCAGTGCCGTGTTGCTGGGTTTGGGAACTCGGGGTGTTGTCTACAGTCTTCTGTCCCCAGGGAACCACGAGGCTGCTGATAAAGGCTTGGTTGGTAAACGGCATCAGCGCTGCTTCTTAATGCCAGGGCAACATGAATTCACAGGAAACATTCTTTCAAACTGATGGGTTTCTTTTCATCAAGAAAATTGGCTGGTGAAGGTGGCAGTGCTGAGCACAGGCCGTAGTTGCGTCCTGCAATGACTAAGAAAGCAGCCTGATATATGAAGATACATTTCAGTATGATATATGAAGATACATTCCAGAAAGCATACGATGAACAGCTGAGTTTTTAAAAGAGTCTCCCAGCTATCACTCACAGACACGGCTTTCGGAAGAGCTGCTCCCATGGGATGGGTGGGCCTGGTAACAGAGGCTGCTGGCACGATGGTGTCACGGCGCTGATGCCAGCTCTGTCACTGCTGCCTCGCTGCAAACAGGAGGAGCAGCACACGAGCTCTTACCCACAGCTTAAATGCAGCATCTCATCCACGGTACGTCAAACTCTGTGGAGGCCTCATTCACAACCAGACCTAATATTCAAAATTTAGAAACGCCATCTGGTAGAGACTTTGTTAAGTAAAAATATCTTATTACTGAACATAGATCTTGGAGAGAGCACGCTTTCTTCCCCTGTGCATCTGATCGTATTTAACTGGACAGTCACATTTCAGTATTTCTGAAATACTTCCAAAGGTTTCTGACATGGGGCACGTTCCTAAGCTGCAGAAAAAGAATCAGCTGTATTATTAATGTGAAATTAGTAGTAACTCATGACGTTTGAGTTATGTTGCTGCAAGGTGTCTTTTTACCAGCTTTGTTTCTCCTGGTAAACAGCAAGTCCTCTAATTGCAGATATAAATCTGTTGAGGTATGAAGGCACGGTTGAAAGTGATGAAAATGTTTAATAAAGTATGTCTCAGAAACAGAGAACATGACTAGATCGAACATGTTGACCACAGGGCTTGAGCATGGTGATAGAAGCTCACGCCCTCAGGATGGCCACACTTACGCCACATGATCAATGGAATGGGGAACAAACACTGAGTCTGCTCAGTATAACTGTTCCAAGATATCTGAGCAGCTGATGAGGCATAGAAATCCTTTTTAGCAGTACAGCTTCTAATGGCCTCTTAGAGAAGAACATAGATCATATACACCTTGCTTACAGACAGCAAACATCCAGTTTGGGGTTTTTACAGTGAAGTTTTATGAAGTCATGGTTAACTTTCATGGTCCGAATCTCGATGATTCAAGCTCTTATGACAGACCTCTGTAAAACTGAAAACAGCTCAAAACAGTGGTTTATTTAAAATTAAAAAAAAAAAGGGGGAGGGAAGGGGAGGCGTAAATCACTGTTTTTAAAATTCTGTCCAGCTCAACTATGTTACAAAAGCCATAGAATCTTTATCTGAAATGGTGTCTTGATGTTTTGGTTTCAGTCTCATATAGCATTTACTTATTTATTACTTGTTGTTATTTTTGGCTGTGGATAAAGACAAATTCTTTTCATTAAGGTTGATTATCCTAATTGTGGACTCCCTGTATTTCACCAGCACAACTTCTCTAGTGTCACAGACCTCTCCAACTCACGGGCACCAATAAACAGGCTGAGATAAAGACAGTAGAAGTACCTGAAGTCTGCGCTTGTCCCTACTGAGCATAGGTTGTGGAATGGGTAATGACATTTCTGGCCTTGGAATAAAATAGATGGTAACTCAATATAGAGCACAGGTTGGATTTCAGGGCTCATAGTTATTAGGCACTATTGCACTTTGTCCCCAAATCTTTGTCCCACATGAAGATATTGCTTTCAGCTGGGTCTGGAGCCAGTGCCTTTCCCAGAGCTACAGGCATTTAGTGATGGAGCATAACATGGAAACTACTTCTCTTTAACGATAACAGAGATGTTCCCGCCATGCAAGTTTTCAATATGAGCTCATGTCTTACACGGCATTGAAAAAACAGAGGTAGATAGCTGTATCTATGGCAGCTAACATCAACCCCTCCTCACAGACCTCTGCTTAATCCTACATCCAGAACAAACCTCTCCAGCAAGCATCAAAAAACAAGCAAGAAACAAAAATCAGGTGCAGGCATGGCAGTTTTCAAATCAGTTCCCTGGACTGAGTGCCACTGAAGATTAAACCAATAAAAAAGGGCTTTTATGAGGAAACTTGCATCTGAGAGGAGCAAATCGGCAGAAGAAGCCCGAGCTGGCGTGCGGTCCTGAATTAATAGCTTAATGTAATTCAGTTCTTGCTGGTTGCCTGGAAACTAACATGGAAAAAAAAGTGAAAGCACAAACCATAATGGGTGTAGAGGGCTTAATAAGGAATTATTGATGCCAATAAACTGTTAGACAGCCTGATGTATTTCTAACAAAATCTCTCAAAATGCTCCTTTATTATTATATGTTATTCTGAATAACAAGGTTCAAGGCCAAAGAAGATGAAGCGCTGCAGTGCTGGCAGCTTGGGCAGGCCGCAGTGCTGACGCTGGGACTTGTCCCTGAACCCACGGCAGGCCGGCCGCTCCTTTTGAGCATAAGCTGAGGTTCTCTGCCAGTAAAAGCAGCGAGGCACTCGTGCCTTCCTCACAGAGTCAGCTGTCTGGAATTAGCCCTGCAGCTCTGCTCAAACCTGGAGTTGAGTTTATGAATGCCAGCTTCCAACGAAACTGCTTTCTGAGGCAGGCCTGGCTGCTTGCCCACACTGGTTTGGGAATGTTTCAGCGAATCCTCGTAGCTGTGTCCATCTGCAGAACAATAACAGACCCCAACCAGTCTCTTGTCATTCCAAAGATGGACAAGTCCTCTCCTGGGATGGAGAATCCCACCAGGGGCTGCAGAAGATGCTCATGGAGCACCACCCCAGTGCCACACTGGTTTCAGTGCCCAACGCACCGAGCATCCCCTGCATCTCCCCAATACTGGCTTCCCACCTTGAAAGTGTTGCTTCAAGAAAGTAGTTTTTATCCTAATTATTTTTGACAGGTATTAGGTCAGTTTAATTAGTTTGAAATTCAGATGAACAACCACCTCTCTCCTGTAATTCATCTTCAACACTGAAAGAGGAGAACGCCGTTAAAATTAGCTCTGGCCTATCAGAGGCCATCCACAGCCACCCAAATAAACCAACTTTGTGCTGCAAAGACAAATCCTGGCAGGTTTTGGGGGGTAAGACTGATCATGCCAGGAACAGCTTTGGAAACAGATTTCTCTCTTCCTAATGTGCAAGAGATGCATAATGTGGATCGTGATATAGAAAATATTGTAAAATATAACAGTGTAAAACTAATTTTAAGTCTGCTACTGATTTATCTGTTATTTTGAGATATCCAATAGATAACTCAAGAGCATTTTAAATAGTCTCTAAATAAAGCGAGTCATTACTTCTTACTAAAAAGGGAGCTTTTAAATGATCCAGTTACTGAAAAAACAACAAACTGTAATTTCTTCTGAAATTTCGCAGTTCCCTCTCCCCTCTGTAAGCAATCTACAGTAATAAAGTATAAACACAGAGATCAAGTGTCACAACAAAAATGCTTAACAACTTAAAAGTGGTACATTAAACCCCTACAGTCTCGGGTAAGACAAACAAAATCATAAACTCTTTTTATTGCAATTCCTAACAAACTGTGGATATAAATAGAATTTAACACAACTAACTTATTTGTCAGCCTTACCCTATTATTCAGAAATTATCTTCTCCACGTCTGTCTTTTTATGGCTTCTTAAGCCAGCACGACAGGAAGGTGAGACCATTTCTGAGTCTTCAGAGGTCTTCGTGTGCATTCTGGAAAGGATGGAGGGGAGGCTGTAGCTTTCAGGCTTAGAAGCTGGACAATTCATTCAGAGCAGACTGCTCTCTGAACTAGTCAATTAAATGGCTGTACAGTAGAGTTCCCCAAATAGCCATGCGAAGACCCAGCCCTGGCAACACCCAGCTGTGTGATGAAGCGATGGCTGATGCAGCCTTTTTACTGCCAGGTGCTCCGTTTGTGCTCCCGATGCACAGCTTAATGACCATGTTGTAGCTGTCAGTGAAAGCACAGGTTGTAAATTCTCCCATAGGTATTTTTATTAGAACAAGCACTACAGCTTAAGACTACTGAGAAGGCATTTAATGAAAACACCCTTGCCTCCACATGCTCCCTCGGGCCATAAGGCAGAACAGTAAAGAAGCACACAACTGCTCACTGACAGTAGGACCTAACCCCAAGCACGGAGCTCGCAGGACTGTGGCCCAGAGATATTCTAAAGAAGTTCCAGTATTCAAAAAGCTCGTTAGCTAAAACAGCCATATGCTGGAAATTATTAGCCTCTGCCTTATTTAAAGTGGGTTTCACTAAATAAAGCAAGTACGGACAACCTTGACGTCTATCATAACTATCTGAAACATCTATGCATGATTTCACTGTCAGGCTGGGCTGCTTGCAGATGGCATGGTGAAGTCAGACAGCTAGGGAATGTCAGATTTTTTTGTTCCATTTCATAGCTGTTTTGTTATGTGTTTTTTTTTTTTAATTATTATTATTCAGACGAAGGTGACGTGAGAAGCAAAAATAATTTGACTTGATGCTATTATCTGAAGCCCAGTTGAAAGACTTGCAGTCACCAGACTCAGATGTGACCTCTATGCTGGCCAAAACGGTCTGGGGAGTCCTTGAGATGGAACGGCTGAGAACAAACATGGGCTCTCGGATGCTATTTTTGTACATTCATTTCCCTGACTTTAACCACACTGTAGCTACTGAAAATATATGTGATTAGCCTGAAGATGTTATGCCAGCAAACTAGACAACTCTCATCAGAACATTTTAATGTAAATTGCTGTCTCCTTATTGTTATCTAAGGAATTAAGCTGATTTATTAGAGTCCAGGAGCCGTCTCTTCGTTTGTAAACCTTTTATGGTGGACGTAATGAGAAGGGCTCATGAGCCTTTTCTTCTGGAAGGAAGCGGATGTCCTCCTTAAGTTCAGAAATGTCAAAGTCTTTTTTTATTTTTATTTTTTATAGCTGCTGGAATAAGTCATTGCTTATTGCTATTCTGCATATTAATTCATAGGTTACATATACTGCTATTGATAGCCAGAGCAGGAAGTCCTAAAATTTAATGTTTTTAATGGGAATGTTGGCAGGTCCTTTATTATATCAAAGGGAGCGGTGGTGTTAAAAATTCACATATCAAAAACTATCAACACATGATAAATGGATGGTGAGCTGTTCGTGTCACATCACTTATTAAGTTGGTACCATAAATTATTACACCATAAAAATCGATGTTTATTTCAGTCTTTCTCTCTTTCCGTATTGCTTCAGCTATTTTCTAGAACTCGCTTAAAAACTACAAGAAGAAACAGAAAAGCAGAACTGCTGCCATGGCCCAGCACTGGCTGTGGGGCCATCAATGGAGCCTGCACACACTGTGCCTACAGCCCTCCCAGCGAGTGCCATGCAGGGCTGTGTTCTCTCCTACAGTCACAGCAGCAGCATTTAATATATTCTCTGGTTTGGCTTTTTTTGCATTCGTTATCTTCGTAATGGTACGGTTGTATTACTGTAACTTATCACATTAGAGCGCTCTGCCAACCTTTCCATTATTCACCTAAACTTCAGCGTCGAGTCATGAAGAATGACTCCATTGCTTTGTTTGCTATCTGTGTGCACAGCACCAGGGATTTGGGTGCTTTGAAATGCCTCCTCCATCCTGAGAGAAAGAATCCTTTTTCTGTGGCACTCCTCAGCGACAGCAGCAGCATCCACAGGCACAATGCGCCGCGATGGGCAGGAAGCTTGCTGACACAGCAAGATCCTCACTCATAAGGAATTACGCTTCAGCCACACTTAGGTTCTCAAAACACTCTCTAGCTGTGAGTATGTTGCACAGTTAACTTCTTGCTGGAAAATCAGGAGCAGCAAAAGCAACAGCGGATTTCCAAGGGAAAACAGTGCTGCATCCCTGTTTGCATCGCATCATTACGCGTGTGATCAACAAACATCGTCCTGCACCCATCTATTGGGAAAGATATCACACGCACACCGAGCAGCAGTGTGGCAGATTCCTTTAACAGTTAAACACAACAAGAGAAATAGGTTTGCTATGTTTTCACACTCCTCAGAGTGTAAAAAAACTTTCTACATGACTTGTTTCTGCCAGTTTGGTTTCAGCTCATGCTAAGCACAAGGCGCACACCGGTGTGATGCGATTTCCCTGCTTTGCTTTGCCTACAGCCTTCCTAACACTCAGGGTACTTGCTTCTCTGTCTTCCCCTACACAGCTCATAGTGCCTTTCTTCATTCCCTGGAAGAGGAGGATCTATCAAATGCTATGCTCAATATACAAGCTGGTTAAAAAAAGAACCTTCTTCCATAATGACCACAAGACCTGAATTTATTGCTGGAATGTCAGAGATCTCACAAACAGCAGCAGCAAAGAGCGCATTATCTTTACCTCTGTGTTTGCAGCATATCCCTTCTTCTATGAAATTTTATGACTGATGGATTCAAAGGGGAAAAAGCAACAGGCCTCAGAAGCTTTTATGATTCTTCTTACCTCATCTGTATTTGCAAAACACCGCAAGCCGGACCATGTTCTGGCTGTTTTTATGCTTGTTTTTACAGCAGGGCACACTGTTTGCCATAAATAATAGAACTGAAGAGCAGAAAGTTATCAATAAGCCTGATACGGCTAAAAGCTGTAAGAAGTGATTCCAGCATTCACAGTAAGTGAGTCGGGTGTTCTGACTCTGACAGGGCAGGCAGCAAAACTCAGTGGCCAGGGGGGAGGAGGCAGCTGGCTTCGGTTTTTAATTATGATGCTGCAATGGATTTTCATGAAGGCAAAACTATCTCCCATTCTTAGTCATTTTTCTTGCTCATAAAACACACATAAAATCCTTGCTGACCCAAGCAGGGTGCCCTGTGGGACCCTAACAGAACAGCAGAAGCTTTATGTAAGTACTGCGCTTCGAGGTAATAATGGGGTGCCACCTTTTGGATGGATAATTTCTTCATGAAATAAATATTTCATTGTGAAACTCCTTCATCCCCTAATAAACACAGTAAGGAAAATATCTACTAACCACAAAGCAATCCATTAAACATAAGCAATCCCCCAGCAAACAGCACAAGTGCTGATTACGGGCACTAGGTGGCTATGCCAAACGTGGTGCCAAAAACCCCTCTTCCAAACACTGGCTGGAGCCAGCACACCAAACCTGACGTGTTACACTCCCATGTCCCAGCACATCGGTGTGCCCAGCTGCCTGCCCTGGCAGGACACGGAGTCACTGAGGCTCTGGGCAGCAGATCAGAGCAGGCTGTGCCTTCCGATGCTGACCAGCTGGGGCATTTGCAGCACTTGGCCAATGGAAGGATACTATTCTTCCTAGAGATGCTATCACATGTTTATTTAAAAACTAAAGTCTGAGTTTTGGAAGATATCTGAAAGTTCAAACATTTAACTTCACCAACCTTTAAAAAAGAGTGAAGGAAAAAAAAAAAAGAGTGAAGAAGAACACGTGTCTGCCTGTAGCTCTAACAACTTCATTTTGGACTATTTATACAGTGGGAAAAGAGGAAGCCTATTATTTGTCTCCAAGGCAAGCACCTCAGATCTCAGACAAATTCTCCTAGCCTATCCATGAAGAAAGGAACACTTTTATAGGCTGCTTGTTAGCCATGCTCCGAGGGATCACAGGGCCCCAGAGGTCAAACACCTCTGTGCTTTTCACTGTGTGACCATCGGAGCAGCTCTCCCTGCTGACGCCCAGGGATCGTTTTGCAGAGGAGCCACAGACAGAAGCAGACTCGTTAGTCCAGCAGGAGGAAGGTGCTGAGTGTGAAACAGGATCTTTCATTCCGCACTCTACCCTATTACCTCCAATTTATATCATCATCCTTGCTTTACATAAGCAGCAGTCTGCAGTGTAAATCAGACCCGCACAGCTACTTGCTATGGAGAATTACTCTTCATTGCTGGGCTTTTGACATGAAAAAATATCTTCGCATTAAAATCAAAAGAACAATCTCCGAGGAGTGTCTTCTCAGCACTCAAACTATCATAACAACAGGGCATGGTAATAAATGAAAAATCGTGCAATTTCCTTCTTCATGCAGTTGGAAAGGTTTAACTAATTAAACCAATTATTCTACTATAATGACACGAAATTAAAGGTGGTGGGTTTTTTTTCCCCTCAAAATATACAAAATCATAAACTGCAATCTAATCTAATCTTGCATTTAAATCTCTCTGAAGGATGTGTGCCAGTGCTGCTCTAGGGCAGACATGTAATGGATCACTCAGACACCACATTTGCTGCCTATGCCATTACTGCTTTGTCCATTCTTTCCACGTTTTGTTGGGGTTTGTTGCCCATCCCGTGATGTTTACACACAACAGTCCAATTTCTCACCCTCAGGAGCACGTTCCCTGGCAGCCTGGGGTGGCAGTTGAGGTCTCCCATCTGCTAAGGTCTGTCCCTGGGGCAGGGTCACCACTGCAGCCCAGCCAGCGTCACAGCCCCAACCAGCCATACCCTGGCCTGCCAGGAACCGAGCTGGGTGTGCTTTGACCTGTTGGGGAAGATGGATGGGCTGAGGTGAGAAGATAAGGCCCCAGGCTTTGTCTATCCCATTATGTTCAGTGAGGAGTGGAAGTGCCACATGACTTTCTCCCTTGGCCTGGATAAGGCATCCTTCAGAAACAGGCAGTGCAACAGTGCAAAGATAAACTCACCAAGTTTCCATCACTGGTTTAGAAATGCTCATTTTTGTTCGTATAATCTTCCTTCTACCAATCTTCGTAACAGATTTTAGCTGCATAAATGATGCCTGTATATCTAGTCCCTCAGTTTAAACTAATGCTGCATTTTGTACGCTTAAGCAGCTGATATTGCTTGTACCAAAATCAAAGTGAAAAGAAGTTGAAAAATTGCAGCCTCGGTGATGGCAGCTGGCAGGATAACAGCAGCGTTACTGCTTCTGCTGCCAAAGGACAACCAAAAGTAACACATACAGCTGTGCAAAAGCTCTCCCTGTGACCAAAGCTCAGTCTCCAAGCCCTGTGTGTGTGCATACATCACACTGCTTCACTGTGCGTATCCTGGCACAACTGCAAGGCCCAAAAATCACTGCTGCAGGGGCAGCAAAGTGCGTGTGGACAAGAGAATGGAAGAGGCAGAGCTCCTGGGCACCTCGGAGATGCTGGAGAAAACAAATTGGCAGTTTCACAAGGCAAAGCCCTTTCACAGGTCATTCCCACATACTTCAAATATAACTTCCTTACAAAGTATGCTGCTGTTTTTCAGGGTCCCTATAAGCTGACGTCTCAGGTAATTATTTCATATTACAGATATTACCTTAAAAAAAAAAATTGCTTGAATTTATCTTATTTTAAATCTAATTTTTTTACATTTTCTAATTGTTTTGACCTTCACATCTCAGCTCACAAAACTTTGCTAGCAAAGCCAATCATTTGCCCATGCTGCATAATGGCAAATCTGACTGCAAAACAGTGTTTGTGACATCTATTTATAGCAGATGCAAAATCCCCACAGGAAGCTGGTAAATCCCCTCCTCTGTATTCAAATGTCAGGGCCAGAGCACCATATTTACTATGAAGGAATAGGGCTTCATTATCTGATCTCGGTGATTGATGTTATTCCCATGTAATCTTTCAGATAAATGATTCCTCCACATCTCATTTACATAACTATTTTATAACAGTGTGAATTAGTTCTTCACACTTCTGCATGTCTCAAACATGATTCTTTTTTTTAACTGAGTAATAGAAACATCTATCAAATAAAAACGATCTCTGAACATCATAGGATACAACCAGTGTTAAGTATCCCCTAATAAGCCACATATTGATTCTCTTTAGGCAATTAGAAGGTTCCATTTTTTCCATCAATTCCTTCACAATGTAAATACAGACAAGAAAATCCAATCCGTACACGAGGAGCGAGCAGAACACAGGGCACATCTCACAGGGCACCACAGAGAAAAGCAGCAGCTGGTGATGCAGGTGGAATACGATACAGATATAAAACGGAATGCACAAAACACTTGCCTTTTCAGCACCAACACTGGGTTCCCACAGCATCACTTTTTTTTTTCCCTAACAGCTTCAGACTAAATCAAAAAAAAAACTTTACATGTAGACTTGGAGGAAACTGGGGGCAAGAGAACCCATTACTTTCAAAGTAATTTGTTTTTCCTTAGATTACTTCCTTCAACTTTAATTTGAAGATGATTTGAAAACAGGCTTATGGCCACGAGTGTGCACTGTGGTGGTGCCAGAGCAAAGGAGTGCATCTCGGGAGGATCAGCACCACATGGCTGCGTGCCCGTGACCACAGACTCAGTAGGAAACAGCTGCTCAGGGGTCCGCCAAAATCTCGCTCTGGGTGAAGACTGCAATTGAGAACATGGGAGGGTTTTGTTAGCATGAATGGATGCAATTAGCCACAGAGCTCTCACAGTTCACCTGCCATAGATATCTAAGGCTCTTTTGTCGGCAAAGTACTTCA
>JAOWBP010004220.1:18081886-18103528 GCA_028571105.1 Tragopan temminckii | reverse complement strand
TGTGGTTCTTTTCAACCCAGGCCATTCTATGGTTCTATGATAAAAATTCTATGATTAACTTTTCTTGAGGAACAAAATATGAGGCCAGAGGAGAAGCTCAATATACAAGACAATGATGCTTATTCAAATCCAAGTACTCCAATCTTGTTTTCAGTTTAGAATCATTGCTGCTCAACAGGTTTTTGTGGCCACAGACTGTCCAACCACGTGCCATACAAAAACAATTTTAACTCAGAATTATTGTAATTTCAAAAGTGTTCATAAATCAGGCTTCAAATGAGCACTTCATGCTGCTATTTAGCTAGCACTTGCCAGCAGCAAAGTGTGGAGGAAAGAGCAGGGAAGTACAAAATCCATCAGCGAGAAGAAATCTCATTTGGTCTTAATTTTTCATTTCTCAGAGCTCTCTGCACAGCCCCACACCTGTGAGCTCCGGGGGGGCGCAGCCCCATGTCGGGCTCTCAGGGTTCACGTTCTCTATGAGAGCTGTGATCTGGCCCAAAGATGTGTCCGTAACACCCCTCCAGCACCTCGCAGCCCTCCAACATCACCTCATCCCAGTGGCTCCCGGCTCCATGCACGTCACTGTGGGTTGGTGGGGCCATGGCTGGGCTGCAAAAGACACGGGACAAGGAGCCTATGAAATATCAATCCCCACCACTAACAGCCAATTTCAGGTGTTTTTAAATATTTGATGGTAATGGTGGATGGTCATAGGAGATTGTGTGTAATGATAAATGAGAAGCAGCCCTCCACGTGCAAGTTTTAGCTCTGCTCTTTAAAGAGCAAAGCTCTGCTGTTGCTCACTCTGCCATCACCAGTAGTAGGGCACGGCCTCTCAGTGATGGGGAATGCTGGTGGTCCCTCTGGGCTTTGAGTGGGGCTGCTACCAAGTTGGACACAGCACATCTCAGAAGTGAGGCCAACGATGCTCAGCTATTTCTGTACCAAGCCTTGCTGCGTTGCCATGGCAGCGCAGCGCCCAGCCCCAGCTCTGCTGCCTGCATGCATGCAATCTGGAATTTCATCTTTTTCTACACAAACGCGTGCA
This sequence comes from Tragopan temminckii, assembly GCA_028571105.1. Taxonomy (NCBI): domain Eukaryota; kingdom Metazoa; phylum Chordata; class Aves; order Galliformes; family Phasianidae; genus Tragopan; species Tragopan temminckii. Next base: position 18,102,477 of record JAOWBP010004220.1, on the reverse strand, counting down.
CAATTACTTCGTTATCTGATCGAGAATATCAGCATTACTTCACACTCGCCACACGCTGACTTATTTCAGCGTGATAGTGCTCTTCACGTGTATGCTGACAGCCGTGTGGTGTTTTGCATAATTCATATTTCTGTATACTATACGGAGTCTTACATAAAGGCATGACATTCACTGAAATGTAAAAATAAAAGAAAAAGCAAAAAAAACCACACCACCGATAATCAAATTAAAAAAAAAGATGTAACCACAGAATCATTAGCAGTACAAAGCAGAGCCAGAAAGATGAAGAGTTCCCCAACGAGATGACTTTGCTCCCTGCAATAGCACAGAATTACAGAACTTGGTGTCAGCACTGCTGTAACTCTGTGAGTTCAGTGGGAATACATCTCTCCTAGACTTGTCTTTGCTGGCAAACAACACTGTGCATTAAGGATACGCTCATTTACATTCCTTTCAAGCTGATGCCAGTGTCCTCTTCATACTTTTTTTTAAAGGCTTGGTGAAATTTGCATAAACTATGTGAAATTGCCACCTCTTACAAACCAAAGATTACGATGAATCCCAGCACTTTTCCCCTTCTCCTGGCACCTGTGACACACCTGGCCAGAGGTGGCTGGCGTACCTTCAGCCCCAGGCTCTGAGGGCTCTTCCCATGCAGAAGGTGCTGCAGCGTGAGCTGGGGGCTGTGGGTGGTGCTGAGCCCGAGGCCCCACTGCAGGCTGTGCCCCACACAGCTCTGAGCTCAGCCGCCCCGTCCCCGTGGGAGGAAGGACCTGAAGCTTCCATCACCATCCTCGTCATCACGAGGGATTTTCTTTCTTTGGATCAGCCTACGTGACACCGTGCCAAAACAAGCAGCCATCCTTAACTCCCATTTCTATCTTTTGAACAGCAGAAGAAAACATATGCAAAATATACTCAGATTATTCAGAAAGCTTAAAGTAGGCAGTTTCTGCTTTGGACATTGCAAAGAGAAAAATAACATTCTCTCTCCAAAAACAAAGTTGTTTTTCTGAGCAAAACCCACAAATGCTGTGCGAGGTGTTTCACTGCTTCCGTCCACAGACGGGACCATGGGCAGCTCCATCAGCTGCAGGGGCTTGGGCTGCCCAGCCACAGCACAGCTCCAAACATCCACAGCAGAGAGTTCTTCCCCGGAGCCTGGCTGATCTAATTTACCCAGCTTTTCTTTTTAATCCATATTTTGGAGTCGCGAGGACAGTCCGGAGCTGCTTGCACAGGAGTTCAGACAGCGGTGTTCAGGGCAGAAGTCTTTGCCTGCTGACAGAAACCAACCCTCCCTGCTTCGAGGACCTGGGCTCCTCTGGAGCCACGCAGGAGCATCTGCAGAGCAGGAAAGAGAACCTGCAGTTGGTTGACACCCGCTGCACTCAGTATCCCTTTACATTTAAAGCTTTATTTTCACCTCACACATGGTGGGAGCTTCAGAAACACCTTGGCTCGAAACAGACCAATTCCAGAAGAAAACCCCATCCCTGCCCGTGTATAAGAACACAACAACGGTCAGACCCAAACTGAAGCCAGCCCCTCCTCTCCCATCCATCTGCAAAGCAGGAGGCAGCTCAGCAGTTCCTCCACCCCACAGGCTCTCTCAGCCTTCATGCAGAGCCAAGAACTCCCACAGAAACATTTTTATATCTCAAGGCTGCTTGAGAATAACCTAAACACTACGCTTTCCTGCCAAACAGAATGCCTTCGCGGAGGCTTTGGCTCAGCCTGAATCTCACCAGCCCTTCCACGGGCTGAGCCCCCCACAACTCCTGGCAGCAAGGGTGAGGGGCAGGTCCTGGTCTCTCAGTATGCACTTGGTCAGGAAAAAACCCTCAAAAAAGAAAATAAAAAACAACAGAGAGAGAAAGCAACGGAGATATTCCAGTACTGAGAGTAAATCAGAGAAGCAAAATTAGAAACAATCTGTGTTTCAAAATGTGGTCAACAGAATGCATCACGATGGCAGCTCTTGCTAGAAGCAACAAGGGATGCTTCCTGGCGGTGCTGAAGCAGTGCTGTTCAGTGCATCAAAATGCAATCTATAGCAATAAATTAAAAACATCTATTGTGGCATATTTGTTAACTTTTATTCCTCAAATGGGAAAATTGTTTGAGAGGAGCGTTACCTGGTGCTGATCTCTGTGAAACTCCTGGCCCTGCTTTTAGCGAGAGAAAATCAGAGACATCCTTAGCATCTTCCTTAATGGTTACGTTACAGACCAAGCTAAAATAAAGATCAAAGATTTATACCACGGACATAAAATGAAATTGAATGAGATTCTCATATTAAAGTACACGGATGTGGGCGCTAAATAATAGAAATGGTTCTTAAAAAGGATTAAAATACCAAAGCGCTGAAAAATAAGAACATTTGTTCCTTGCAAAGGTCATTAAGTGGTCAAAAATATGGAATAGGTAGCAGATATCACAGCACAACAGTGCTTACCTGGTTTTGCACTGGGTTTCCCAGACGCTGCTCAACAAAGCAGAGCGTCCAGCCCTATCCTGCGTGCTCCTTCCACCCCACCTACCTGCAGCAGCAGAAGCTGAAGCCATACTAAGAATGGTTCCTTCAAATCAGCACATTCAGAAGATCAGAATTCACGTCCCAGCAGTTCTTGCTGGTTTGTGGTATTAAAATCTGTGGTCAAGAAATACGGATTGTTTTAATCTTGGACAGCTTGGAAACAATGGTGGTTCTCATTGTCAGAGAGAGCCGAGCTGGGGTGAGGTGAAGGGTCAGCAGGAAAGTGAGAAAATCAGGGCTGAGTGCAGCACACAGAGGGAGCTAGTAAGCCTCCCATGTCATAAACAGAGCAACGATAACACAGATAATGACAGGAATTGGGATATAGGAATGCACTCACCTGGGGCAGGCGTTGGAGAAGGGTGTGTTGTGGATCTTGTTCCTTTGCAAAGCACAGAATCAGGCTGATCTCAGAGCCTCGTGACTATCCATCATTTCAGCAAATTGTCGTAATTTTTTTTTTGTTGTTAGAACTGTTTCAATAACACATTTTGGTCAAAATATTTTTAATCAAATATTTCAGTCTGAATGCTGTTCTATGTTAAAAAATAGCAAATTACTTAGCAACTAGAATGAAATATCTTATGAGGGGTCAGACCGTTTTTTTTGTTTTGTTTTGTTTTTTTCAGATTCTAAGATGGAATTTGAGGTTGGTTTTTTTTAATCTTTTTTTTTTTTATTGTTGCTGTTATGTTTTAAACAAAGCTCTATTTGTTTCCCCAGGCAATTCAGATTTGCCAGGGAATAAAAGAAATATATTACCCACAGCACGGTACCATATAGGTAAATTATAACACAGAACACTGAGAAACTCCATTACATTCCCATTCCTTTGTCAGAGGCAGAACTGCCTGATTAGAATAGTCCTTGTATATCTAAATAATATCTAATTCTCAGGGAAAGCTTACTGGCGTGAAATCAAAGCTAGCTGTATACAAACAAGGCAATCCAATACTGTCAGAATCCAGAATATTCATTACCTAGGGAAAAGAAAAAAAAAGAGAGAGAGAGAAAAAAAAAAAGAGAAGGGAAAATAGATACAGTATTGTAAATTCGCAAGAAAATTATTTTTTCTTTAATGAGAAAGCATCCCTCCTTTTACAATAGCGAGTAGGGAAGGGGTCTGACTTCTTCAGCAATTCTGATCTTGTCAAGGAAAATCCATATGCTGTATACAAACATGCCTATCTGAACTAACACTGCAAATCCTTTCAAAAGTAGTTTTTCCATAGGATTGCCTCCTGAAATCATAAAGCCTTTAATTAGAGCTACAGCACAATACGTACGTGTGCGTAATTAAAACAACTCATCGTGGTGAGATGGGGATTATCTGATGCGTGCCAGACGTCTTTGTCATCCACTGTTTTTGGGAACAATGTTATTAAAAGAAAATCAAATTAAGGATGAAAAATAATTGCAAAATATATCAAAGCATAAAACAGATGTTAAGTGCACAGAATAAATAGCTGAAGGGAAAAGCTTTAAAATATCCCAAGAACTTCAAAGAATAGCTCGTATTTCAAACATTTTTATCTGCTATTCTTCTCCCACACTTTCGGGTGTGGAAACAGGCTTAAAATTCAGAGATAAAAAAAGAAGTAGATGTTGTCTTTCATTTCCAAATATGAATCAAGAGTCTCTGAAAGTTGTAAACGGAAGATCCACCTCCTTCAGAGCTCGCCCTATCGGAACACTTATATATAAAAGAGAAAGAAATGATATCATTCTCAGTGGCCTTTATTTCCATTTGGTACGGTTTGCTCCTCCTCCATAGAGGTGACTGCCATGCAGAGAATGTCCCACCCACAGCTCCAGGAGGAGGTGGCAGGGCCACGGGGCCAATGGGGAGCACAGAAAGATGGGGATATTCCAAAATATCCTCACTGGACAGGAATCTAAATGAAATCCAACTTTTACTTCCTGGTATTTATCTTCAATAGTCCTTTTTCAGAGTATTTTGCAAAGACATTCAGCCTTTTGACTGAGCACACGCATCAGACATTATAAAATGCAAGGAGTAACACTATTCAATAAAAGAGACCTTAGCTGCAGAGAGGTTTTAGCTTTTCTAAACCTCATTTGTAACCAAGGGTAAAATGGAAGAGTAAATGGAAGAACTTGATAGCTTCATGTCAGAAAAGACATGAACCGTGACACAGCAATGTCAGCAGGACTAAAATGAGCTGTTAAAGTACCTGGAGTGAAACAACACAGAGTTTCTGAAGTGACAGATCAAAAAAAAAAAAAAAACCTCTCTGACAATGGGTCAAAAATGATGAAATCTGTGCCTCGTTGCTGCTCCGCACTGGGAACTCTGCTTTTAAATCTTCAGTCAGAACATATTAAATTGCCTCCAAATTAAAGTGTCAAGGTAAAACTCAACCGGTGTTGTTCAACAGCTCAGTAAAAGCCATTTGCAGCGAGGGAAACAAGAAAACAAACCTCATTCTAATTTTCCTGGTAGCACGTGAGTGTGAAGAACGTGCCTTTAAACAGTGCGTAGATACGACAAAACCGGCTCCCTTCCCCTGGTGTGTGAGACAGCTCTGAGTGCCTGCCAGAAAGCCTTAAATATGAGTTTTGAAGGTAAGGCATGATTTAGCTTTTCCAATATCGTCTACAACCAAAATCAAAAACGGGTGAGTTTATTGACCTTCGAGAGAAAAATCTTCCTGCAGCTGCCGGCTGTCGAGGTGGCAGAGAACAAGGCGCTCCGGCTCCGCTGATTATCGAGCCAATGACTTTCCAACTGCTTTTCCACTACTTCACGGACCATCCTGGCCTGGTTTAACAGTTTCCAGCTCGGTAACTAAAAAAGGAGGTTCTTCATTTTTGAGGGTGAGGAGGGCAAACACTGCATGTGCCCCATCCGTGGGGTGACGGGCACCGAGCCCTGTGTCCTCAGGAGCCATCAAACGGCCGCATGGTTGGCTTGGAAGCTACACTACCGTGCACCTCTGCCTCCACAGCAGGTAATAGGGCTGCTGGGGATCTCGCCAATCTCACAGGGAATCCTCCTTGGATCACCGGCTCTGAGCGGAATCAGCAAGCTCTACCATTTCCTCATGCTGCCCTTCAGTCTGACCTCTGTCTTTTCCCTCCTCGGTTTACATATCACAAAGCATCCTGGTGTGCTGAAGCATGCACGCTCGCATTGCAGCGGCTGTCCTCCCATCACCAGCCAGAGACCTTAAACTCCTTACTCGCTGAACTGGAAGTTAAATTTAAATTGAGTGACTGCTTGAAGCAATGGATAAGAAGGAAAACACCCCTTCTTTATAAACTGCTTCTAGCTGGTGTCAGCTATCGAGATTTTGTTATCTGCTTACATGAGTTGAGCTTAAAGGCGTATTTTCTCTGTTATGACTGTTTAGAAAATTCCTTGGCATTTTAATTGGCTTCATATTTCAATTCTTTTGTCAAAAAATAGATTTGTTTATAAAGCACCACCTCACTTCTCCTTCTTCAGCCTCCTCAGGGCTGCTCACTCCCCGCAGAAGTTCACAGCTCTGCAGCTGCACTCATGGCAAAGCCTTCAGCCTTCGTCCTGTATTCAACATGAGAATCCCAGGAAAACCCACCGGTAACAACCTGCCTGTTACATCTGCCCCGGATTCCAGACCAAGCTTTTCATTTCTTCCATTCCAACTGAAGAGCTACAAAGAAAGAGCCAGGAAAATCTCCAGCTGGCCACAGAGCAGCAGAGCCACAGTGACATCCTGTGCAGGCTGCAGTTTGCAGCGGCGACTTCGGGCTCTGGTTCCTCCCGCTCAGCACTGCTGGGACTGCACAGTCCAGGCTGCTCTCCCCTAGATCTGAGCTGCTTGGAGGCAAACTGCACCGCCGAGGGGCTTCGTGCCCCCAGGGACCGGGCTTGTGGCTGCCACCCCAAAGCCAGAGCAACACCTGCAGCTAGGGCTCCTGCTCTTTGGCTCCTAAGGATTTGGATAAATTTGAGGTTTCTGCTGCATTTCACCTTGCATTATGTAACCAACAGTGGGCATTTCTGTTTCATTCTGATCTCTCAGCCAGGCTAGAAATATTCGGACCTGACAAAGCTCACCTGGTTTCAGACATGCCAGGAGAAAATGGGAAACGTTGGTTTTTCTCCTGCTAGAGAACAACAGACATCTTGCTGCAGGAAATTGTGGGTTAATGCTCTGCAGGAAGAAGCAATGTGAATGGCCACTTCTAACTATGGCTCCATTTCAAGTCACTTGAAATCTGAAAAGAAGGTCAACGTGCCCAGCCAGGTTCCTCTGTGCTTTGCTTTTATTTAGCTTTGCTACTCAGAATGCTCTTCATTTCCTCAGTCTCTGGTATGAGAGCACAAATGGAGTTGCAACTGTGACATTTTATGTTATAATATTCCCTTCTTATTACCTAAATTATAATACCATGAGTGAATTCAAACCACAAGTCTCTATTGATCTGTATCTCTGTAACTCACAATCCTTTTTTCAAGCCCTTGCATGTTTACATCTGGCTGGAATTATTTGGAAATCTGTTTACAAGCTGTCCAATATCACTGAAAAGGTTTTTTCATGTGCCTTGAGGTCGCACAGACATAAAGGTGAAACTTGCTGCAGGAGCCTGTTTGGAAAGGCTCAAGGACAGAGAGCAATTACTCATAGCATTGGGACCAATAATGGGAAATCCACAGAGAACTCTAAAGACCTCAGAAATAATCTCAGCAGCGTACTAAGAATAGCGGGAGTCAGGAGAGGAGAACTTAAAAAAAAAAAAAATGCAATTTGCTCAAATTACGTGCTATTAGATTGAACAAAAATCAGGAATCTCAGCCATTCCCTGAGGGCTTTCTGCGTGCTCTCACTGCCAGTAGCCCCAACCGTGGGGCTCCACTCAGGGCCTGAGCCACAGCCACCACCTGACAGTGAAGGTTCATCCTGTGCTCCCCACTGTGCAGGAATTCCAACCCATCACCTCAGCGTTCATTAATTCAGGAAGTTTGTCACCAAGCAGCGCTGAGAGCAGTGAATCTGGGCAGGTCAGGAGACAAAACGTGGGGCAATTAACCAGATATCATCCTGCAACTGCCTTAGTAATAAAGGAGGTCCAAAAAAGGAGTGGGAAAGCCATTAGCCAAGTAAGCTGAGTGTTTAATGAGATTTCTTTGCTTCGATCTTCATGAAAAAGGCCAACTGAGAGCAGATGGCCGGCACAATAATACTGTAACAAAGAGGGAAGATCGTAATCTCCCAAAAAGGGAACAGCAAGAGTGCCTGGCTAATTTAGATGTTTTCAAATTGGTTATGCTGATGAGCTTCATCTTCAGTACTTAAGGAACTGTCTGAAGCCATATCAGAACCCTAATTATCATAGTGGGAATCTGAAGAGGTGGGAAGAAGAGAGGCGGAGGTGGGCATTGCTCTGCGTGCCTGCTCACTATCCATCCATTCAGGCAACTGCAGAAGCACCACGACACCGAGGAACAGCAGCAGGAGCAGCTGAATGGCCGAGGAATGGCCGTGGAGCAGCAGTGCCCAGCTGCAGCCCTCACCATTAGCACGATGCTCGGTGGAGAGCAGGCAGAGCTAGCTAGGAGACCATTCATTTCTAGAAAATGGCTCTCTTTGAACGGAAAGGATGAATCAAGCACAGTTTCAGAGAGACCTGCCTTGAGCTCAGCATTATTAATTTTTTCATTAATGACTCGGATGACAGAGGAAGGAATACGCTTGTTAAATTTGCTGATAACGCTCTGCAGGGAGGGACTGCAAGCACACAAGAGGACAGAATTAAAACTCAGAAAGGTCTCGACAAATTGCAGAAATAATCTTCTTTAAAAAGTGCGTTACGAGAGACAGTGCGAGATCCTATGCTTGGGTAGGAATAATCAATTGCACAATTAAGGGCTGGGGAACCGTGCAGGCTGCAGAGCGGGCTGGGAGAGCTGCTGAGTGAAAGGCTGTCACTCTGCAATGGGTAAATCGAAGAGTGCCCTTCAAGATGGGGAAAACAGTCTTTCTGCTATGTTCAGTCCTAATAAGGCCTCACTGCCGAGATGTATTCTGCCTCATGCACTGCGTGTGAGTAGAGCTGTGGACCAAGGGGAGCGATCTGAAAGGGGACAAGATCAGAATCTAGAAATCATCCCCCCAAGGTGAATGGTTGAACAAAGCCGGGGAACTGAGCCTTAAAACAAACAGAGGTTGAAGAGAGAACCTGAAAACTTAAACTATACCAAGAATAGCCATGAAGAGGAGATGATCCATCCTCCAGGGCCTTACTCTGCCTGCTGTGAGCTGGGTGATGGAGCTCCAGGTTAACGCTGGGGTGGGAAGAGAGCGCCAAGGAGCCTGGCCTTCTGGCACGCCGCTCCCCAACACATCTTTGGATATTAAATGAAAAATTCAGGAAGGTCAATTAAACCATTCATGGATATTTAATAAAACGGAAGATGAGAAAAATAATCAAATAAATTACTTGTTAAAAAGTATCACTCTATTTTACCTGCGGTTCATTACTGACTCAGATTAATGAATACTGAAAAGATATTACCCTCCTATGAATATTCAGACTTTCCTGCCTGATTGCAAATTTTCAAATGAAAAATGCTGTATATCAATTCCTGATGAAATTTTTAATAGAGTCAAATGCCCTCCAAGTAGAACTCCCGTTTAAAGAGAGCACAGTAGTGCACAGTGCTATGGGCACCTTTGCTGCTGGGAGCACAGGACACCATAGCACTGGGGAATTAACTTGGGAACTCAGAGCTGAGCCTGGCGTGGGGAAAGGCATATGTTTCTCCGCAGAGCTCACCATGCTTCAGATGCATTATGTTATAAATAGTGATAACTGTGAAAAAACCTAACCCTCTGCATTCTGTGGGCTTGTTTTATTCATTTTCACCTTCAGCAAAGGAAGCATTTGCCAGGGAAAATGCTTTTGTACTTTGCAGAAAATAAAATCTGTGAATCACCAGGGAAGTCAGGTGGGAAAGGTCACCAACTGCCTTCTCTATAGCAGCAGACATTTATTTTATAGTTGTAGGACCCGAACTCGTTCATGTGATCATCCGCCTTTAGATTTTAATAGACAGGATTTGGTGAAGGTGAGAATCTTATGTTTCTTCAGGGAGAAGTAGAATGGAGGCGACAAATAGCGGCTGTTCCCCGTCAAACCGACTTACATGGGCACTGCTAAGCGAGTCTGTTCCATGAGCTGAGCTCTGGATGTGGACAAACATGGGGAGAGGCACTACAGAACAGCACAGCAGCCCACAGGGTCAGGTTGTGCTGTGCTCCTCAGGGTGACCGAACCCAAGCACTGCTGGAGAGGTGCTGTGTCCCCAGCACCCTGAACTGCTGCTTGGCAGAATGCATCCAAAACTCTCAGGGCCAAAAACACCCTGGTAGGAGAAGTGTCCCAAGCAGTGCTTCATTGGGAGGGAGGTCCTGAGAGATTTGCAGTTCAGAAGGGAAATGGGAAGCACGACATGAGTCAGAGCAGGACTGCAGAGCACGCTGTGCTGGGAGAGGTCTGCCACCCTTTTGCACGAATTGCAGCATGCAATGGTGATACCTCCCCCACGCCCAAGATTTATATAGCTATGGGAAAATTATCTTTGCAAGCAGCGATAACAATCATTTACTTCTTGTGGAAAGCGAGGTGACTAATTTCCTCAGTTCCTTTGGAAATCCCATCCTGCTCAGCCAAGACAGCTGGCGTGTTTATGGCTCTGCAAGAGCCACCCTGTCCTTCGCACCGCGCCTGCACAGCACTGCTGGCTGCTGTAAATAACGGCCCTCAGGAGCGACATAAGCAGCAAAATTCCCTCCTTCAAAGCATTATCAAGAAAGAATAAACGAGTTACTTAAAGCCAACCTTGGTGATTTAAGCTAACGCACGTCCCATCTGGAGCCAACAGGAACATGGCACAGCTATGACGGCAATCTTGGGAAGGCAAAGACCTCCATAAAGCCTCATCGACTTGCTTGTTGTGGGCTACATGCTTGGATGGCAGTTTCCTCGGGTGGACCGGGCCTAGGAAGACAAAGGTTCAAAGGAAAAGTGCATGCAGCAATCGTGCTTTTCCCTCCAGCACTTGAACTGTCTTCAGATTCTGCAAAGCCAGATTGCTCTGCTCTCTAAGGTTATTAACAACTTCCATTTGTTTGTGAAATGCTGAGTTAAATGGCTAAGCTGTTTAGTTCAAAGTCATTCTTAACTCTGGAGAGTCATCTTAGATTCTTCTCAATCTTTTCAGAAATATGCAGCATACTCAGGGATAATTACATGCAGAAACATCCATAACTTGCATGTGCATATACACATGCACACATTATCTACTGAGGAATTACATCATGAAATCTGTGCAATAAATATTGTTTGCATCACATCTGATTGCTCTGCGGCAGTCATTCACACAGGGGATTTTCCTGCTTTCCAACTTCTGATATTAATCCTTCCTCCTAAAGAGAAGAAGCTGGCTGGAGCCCATTTCGCACAGGTCTGGCATCAGAACCCAACTCACAAGAGCACCTTCATTTGCTCCTTTGCCATTTCACCAGCTTCCTCATGCAGATCGGTATTGAGGAGGTAGCCTCCTTTCTTTTGCTATTCTTTGCTCTTATTTCACTTTTCATAAGGTTGCTCCTTCTCTCTCACCATTCTGGATGCTTCGAAGGTCCCAGCAGCCCCTGGAAATTTCCTGTTGTCTCTGCAGGATGGGATGTGCATACATCTGTGGGTGAAAGGAAGGGCATGGAGCAGAACAGGGGCCGGCCGTGCCCCCACAGGACCTGTCAGTGGGGCATGCATCACAGCAGAGTGCCGTTCAGTTTGCTGTGCCCACGTCCTCTCTCCTGCACCTCTCTCATTTTAGGCTGTATTGAATTGCTTCCCTCCCCAGAGAAAGCAATATATCCTTCTGCCATTCGACTTTTATTCCTCTGTTTTCAGACAGAGAGACCCCAGGTTCACTTTTTTTTTTTGGCCAGAATGACCTCCTTTGTCAACAAAGTACTGCCTTCTATCACCCAGAAACCAGGCAGCACCTCTCGCTCACTTCATCCTGTGCTGAGGTGTTTTCATCTCAGTCTTTAGACCGTTGCTCTTCTTCATTCGTGTAGAATCAGTGCTGCAACAAGACTTTTCCATAAGCCTCACAATTAACGACACCCACATGAGGTATATTTCATGGTGCTCCCTGATGCCCAGATGTCCCCGCCTGCTGATTTCCTGACCAGATGCTGCTGCCAGACAGCTTTTAACGCCCAAGTTCTGCCTGTGAACAGCTCTCTCCTTAAGCCAGCCCTTTTTTTCCTGAGTGTTTTACTGTTTAATTATCTCTTTCTCTCCCACTGTAAAATCTGGGGACCAAAATAGCTTAAAAAGGATCAGCATTTCCAAGGATTTCACATAAACCTCACTTTCTTAAAAATCTAGGTCGAAATCAGTGCCAGGGTGGGGTATCTGTGGTTGCACAGGAAGGTGGGGGGCAGCTCCCTCATTAGGAGGCGTAGGCGGGTGCAGAGCAGCTCTCACCTCAGAAAGCTTGAAAAAGAAACAGGGACACACGGCGAGTCATGCTGGTCCAAATCCAGATCTGGCCCAAAGAAGCGTGAATTCCCCAAATAGGAAAATTATATGCTAGCTCCTTACTGGGCAGGATGCGATACAGATCTGTGTGCCTGGAAAGGCAAACCTGCCAGCTTGCACCTCCCCAGCTCCGTTCCACACACAGCGATTCCAAGAAATTATATGTGATAAATGACTTGTTTTCTTTGTGCTGGTGTTCAGGTGTCACTGGAGTAGGAAAGAGGGGAATTACAGCCTGCACTGCTGCTGTTATTATTATTATTTGGCAGTAATTCCTCTAACTTTCTTCCCTGGAGGAAGACACGACTAGCTGCTCTCTTGCTCCCAAGGTCATCCCACCAGAAAATATTAGCTATTTGCTTCTATTAGTTTCAATTATTGAGGTGCAGCAAACCAAATAACAGTCAATTTTCAGTATTTCATGGCTTACCTTCAGTGCAGGACTGGAGCCCTTACCCCAGAACAGGGCACTGCTAGACCAAGAACCAGCACCAGCAGGAAGGCAGGGATCCCCCCTCCTATTGCATTCCCCATGCAGGCTTTGGGGAGGCTTTTGCTCTTCCACTCTTCTGTCTTCCTATAAAAAAGGGCATCTCACTGTACTGAGGGGCTAAGCGGATTAATCCTAATACAATTATTGCTCTTTTGGCCTCCTTTGTAGTCCTTAGAAGGTGTGAAATAAGTCATTTTCCACAGTTTTATGGGTACAATATACATATGCCTGATAGCCGTGATGCATTCCTGTGCTGCTGCTCCCTTTCTGCTGCATTATTTAAATCCTTTCTGACTCGCATTTTAATACAACATCTGTCCCCTTTGCCTAGTCATATAGTAGTGGGCGGTGTGTTATTTGTTTAAAAGACAAGGGAAATTTCATTTCAAAGTACAAGCAGTGATGATAAGACACATTTAGATGAATTATCACCCCCCCCCCACACACACACACACAACTTCCCAGCCCAAACAGCCCCATACACTGCCGGATCCTGGAGAACCAGGCTGGGGAGCAAGCACCATATCCAGCTGGCAGCCCCAGGCTGGACGCAGTCCCAAGGAAGGGAACAGGAGGGCACAAATGACCCCAGGCCTCCTGTCCTGGAGGTGGCTGCCCATCACATCCGTGTGTTACAACCAGCACAGAGATCAGTCAAAAACTCAGGAATCGTAGGAGTCACTAAAACATCTGAAGATTCTAACATGAACTAGTTCAGGAGGTTGTTTTCTTTTCAGTTATATTTTCACAACATTTAGCATAGCTGTTCCTACCTTTCACTGCTCATCTTGGCACTCCCTTCCCCAGAAACCTCAGCATGGAGACAGAAGAGTATTTTGCTTTTAGCAAATAGGTATTAAAAACCTAGCAGAAAAGTCCTAGCCACACAAAAGGCACTGCTATGTCTTCAGCAAGCCATCCTTTGAAACAGCAGTGCATGAGCACTGTGAGAGCCACACATCCCCACAAAACACAGCCTTGAGCAACACCATCGTTCTCAATAGATTAAATTAGACAGAGCTTTCACAGTGGGGGACATCTGTCTGCCCTCACAAACCCAACATGAACATCAGGCAGCTGGGTGCCGGCGGGCACCAACCCTTTAGATGGAGGTCAGCAGAGACAGCAGAAGTCGAGATGCTGATCTGTGTGAGAGCCACAGCGAGTGCCACCAAGGCATGGTGCTCATGATAAGCTGGCAGAGTTGCAAATGCCCCCAGAGCTGCAGCGTGCTGCCAAGGCTTCCCTGGGCTCTGCTGAAGGTTTTCACTGCTGAGCTCTGGTGTGTCCATGGGCTGCAAGGTTCCTGGTGGGAATGAGGAAAGCAGTGGGGTGACACCTCCACACGGCAGCATGCCTTCCTCCAAGCCATAACACAGAATTAAAAATAAACAATAAATAAGTCATTAACGCTGCAGCTTCCATCAAAAATACCAAGATAATGTGGGTCAAAGGGAAGTGATGGTGAAGCATTCCATATGCTTTGTGGGGTTCTCAGAATTAGACTCCTGAAAAATTAACCCGCTTGGTAATAACCACCAGAGAGCTTTGATCCTGCAAGACAAAGGCTGAAGTCTTACAGGTAAGTCAGGTGTTTCCTGTCTGGACCACTTTGGCCATCACTTCTATCCGATGTAAAGAATCTGTCAGACCAAATCTGTGAGTCAGAGTTAATTATGCTAAATGTGGGGACAAATAGCCATGAATTAAGAGAAATTTATGCATGTCAGGAGAGAGCAGCTCTGCTGGGGAGAAGAGCATCATCCTGAGCCTGCCTGCTGGAAGGCCAACGTTGTGGTGGAGCCCCAGAGGTCTCAAGATCAGGCAGCTGAGCAACTGTTACCATACAATGGGATTTTCCCACTTCAGCACCAAAAGTATTTTTGCTAGAAAAAAAAACATAAAAATAGGCTTTTAGCCTCATTTTACTTTATTTTCTTTGATACAAAACACTTAGTAACCCTTCCAGAATGTGGAAACTTTCATGGCCGTTTGCACACCTTACCTTTAGAGGAGTCTGCAGTTGTAACAAAACTGTTTGGATAACACTGGTTCTCAGGCATCGCTGCCCTCGGAATGTTTTCCAATCGGCAGCAGAGCCGTGCACTTGTGCTGTTGCTTTCCTACCTCTGCCACACCGCTCCTACTGCCACCATCACGGCGTTCATTATCCAGTCTGCAACTGCAAAACTGAGTTTTGACTGCTCCCACAATAAGCAATGGATAGGTAAAACTTTGTAATACACCAAGAATGCCACTGGGAGGTGGAGGTAAATTTAAGAGAGGAAACATTTACATTACACTTCTAGGCAAAAAAAATATATATATATGTGCAACTAGCAAGACTTATTTGCCTGCCTGCAAATTACCAAATGAAATGGGAAGCAGCCCAAACTCTCAGCGAATGGAGCATGTCCTGTGTCCAAAGGAAAGGGACAGTCACCAGGAAGAAGTCTGAGCTGCCACCTCACGAGCTTCAACATGTTTTTATTTAGTTTCTAAAATTGATAATTCTTGCTTTCTTTGCACAAGTGAAAAATATAACACTGGAAGGTATTCCTAATGTGATTTTTCTCAAATTATTGTTCAAATTATCTGCAGTCTAAGGAGCACAATAGACATGAATTACAGCTCCTAGTATTAAAATACCAAAACAAATTATTAGCATATAAAAATTGATGTGATCTATTCAGACGTGTTACAGTGAAATATGATACAGAACACAGTGCACCTGTCCTGAACCATAAAACTTGTCAAAGGCAGCACAAGTTTATAGCCTGGGCAGATCCCTGCAGCACTGCTGGAGTGGCTGAGTTGGATGGGAGCAGCCTGGCGGACTCCTGCAGGCATGCAAACACGTCCAAAGGTTTATTGAACTATGAAAATAAACAAGACGACAAAACAAGACATTTCTCTTAATCAGATGGGATAGAAATTCTTTCAAAACCATCTTTTTCATTTTTGTCCTATAACTGCATACCTGTCCTTCCACATGAGTTAGCGTAGCAGTTATTTATCAACACAGCAAAGCATGCTTTCTCAACAGTAAGGTCAAGCAATGTGTGCAGTATGCACAAATGATGCAATTGCATGGGTTTATTCAACTGCCTGTGCAACACAAAGCTGCTGAAGCGTGGGATGGTTCCTGCTCATGGGATGGCTGTTGCAGCCCATGCCACTCTGCTGGATGGGGCATCGCTGTCCCCCGAGCTGCTGCCTGCCCTGCAGCACTGGCTAGCTGCAGCATAATGAAAGAAAGCTCATTTTCTTTCATTAATGTAGCACTGATTGAATTTTTGATGTTTGAATGAGGAAGGGCCTGAAGAAAATTACAATGAGAAAACTTGGTCGTACAACGAAAAATGGGAAACAGAGGAAAACAAGAGCAAAACAGAACGAGCCCTAATAACAAAGTCTCTGGCTGTATGATTTCTATGCAGTATAATCATGACTGGTGCCATAGCAGCCTGGGAATTGCCTTCCATTCTCATAACTTTCAGCCAACTCTCAGACAAACCAAAAATCAGATCGCTGTTCTAAGAACATACATCCACACCATATTCTCTGGATGCATTAGTCTAGCTTTTCCCAGGCATAGCTATGTTTCCAAACATGGCATATTTTACATGGGATCCATCCTGGAGTGCATTGCCTCTCCTGCAATGATTAAAAAGATTAACTTCAATTGCCAGTAACTGCAGCGAAAAGCACTGAAGGCTCAACTCTTAATTACAAAGAGAAACTAAAATGTGGCAATTAACTTTATTCATGCTAACAGCAAAAAAAAAACCCCCGAAAACAACCATGGCTGGAAGTAATAAACACATTCCGTGTTTATTACTGAGAGAGAAAGGCTTTGGTATCTGCAGTGAGCTTTTCCCTCAGTGCTGAGCACGTCTAAGAAGAGGGTTGGTATACCATTGATTTTAGTGCCACTTAAAAAGCCATTCAAAAAAGCAGAAGTTAGAAGCTGCAGAGCAGTTCCAAACTTGCTAATATCCTTGGTTTGTCTGCTTGAAGCGTGGCCATGGAGCGCAGGAGAGACAAAACGTCACTGCCAATCTCACTGCAGCCCTCTGCCCCCAGAGCAGCGGAGGTGTGGGGGTGCAGATGGGAGCCTGGGCCCGGCCAGGCTGCAGCTCCCAGCACATTGCCTCCCGTGCACCAGAGCTTGATGCAGATTGGGTCAGATGGCCAGAGGAAATTGTCTTTTCCCCCGTTCTGAAGGAGGTAAAATTCAGGTGCAATAACTTCAAGTGATGAGTTAGAACACTGCTGGTGAGAACATTCCATGGAAGCTGGCTTCCAAAAATAAATTAGGAATTATCAACACCTATTTCAGGCTGCTGAAGCCACGAACTGACACAGACAGCCCGGGGCAGCCTGTTGCCTGCAACAAAATCACCAAATCCAGCAAGTATAAGAGGACCAGAGAGATGCAAAGCTCACTTAAGGGCTTTCAGGGAGGTAAAGTGTGTAAAGGAGAAAAATCTGCATCTGCTCCTTCATCCAGAATCATAGAATTGCTCAGGTTGGAAAAAACCTTAAAGATCATCAAGTCCAACAGCAACCTGACCGTACTACCCCAACTCTAACAACCTGCTAAATCGTGTCCTGAGAAGATCCTTGTCAGGTGCAGCAACCATTGTTCACAGGCTACATAGCTAAATAAGACTTTCAATTAGCAGAGGTCTGTATCACTGCTCAAACTGGTATTGATATTTTTACATTAGAATTGTAAAGTGTGATCCACCACCACAAAAGATACCCATCTGAATACTGAACTGAAAGAATCTCTGAATGGATATTGTTTTGACATTCTCTTATAGTAACATTATGTTATTACAAAAAAATAGGACAGACCTTCACTGGAAGACTACAGCACGAGAAATACCTCGGAGGGATGGCAGATTTTCTGTCAGGCGGTCAGGCCCTCTGCTTTTATCGCATGCCATAAAGCCACCGAGACTGCTGGAGACAACGGCAGCGGTGCCCACTGCTGGGTTTGTCCCCTCCCGCTCCAGCCTGCGAGGAGCTGCCAAAGGAAACCAATAATTTCCACAAAGATCAAGGAGAGTTTAATCACAGAGCCTTGGTCTGGGGCCAGCTCTTGCTCTTTCAGGCAAAAACTTCAGCACCAAGCATATGGCAAATGCTATTTCCCTCTGGATCAATACATTACCCTCTCCTTTACCGGAGTGAAGTGTATCCAACCTGTCTCCTTGGTTGGTCACGGAATTTCTCTTTTCTCAGCTGCAGCACACTGACAGACATCTGTGTCTCCATCCTGAAAACAACTCTTGCAGTAAAGCAACAAAAGTGCAGAATTGCAGTTCGTGACAGATTTCAAAGGACTGTGTCAATCCACAAATGCACGAGCATTCCAGGAGCCACTAGGAAAACAATTAATGTTTGGCTGTAATGTAATTTCCTTTGGTCAGTCCTCTCTACTGAAAAAGACAGATTTCAGGAGTGCTTTAATGCCAGTTAATGTTTCAGGGAACTGCAGTGCGAGGAGATACATCACCTCACCTCACCCTTCCTTGCAGTCCTTCCCAAGGTCTCCTGGAATTCACAGGATCTCAGGACACTTTTAAAAAACTTATTTTTCAATTCAATTATATTAATACGTTATTATGCTTGTTATCAGATAAGACGACTGCAGTGCTGTTCTGATCTCACAGCACATTGCTATGGTGCTGTAGGGGACCACAGTGACACATGTGCATACTTACATCAAGCTCTGGTTCACATCTTTGTGGGTATGTTTCATACACGGGGCCATGACTGCATTCTTTAATATCCTGATGCTTGTGCTGCTCTAAGGACACGATTCTTCTCTTCAAAACAAGAAATTATTGATGCAGTTGAGCTTTCTAGATCAAAATTAACGACTTGAATTTCTTTGAGGTCATGAAGTGTGCAATGTACAGTGAAAACAGAGTAATTCAGTTACAACAGTAAGTACGTTTAGCATCATTTTGTCCCCTCTACCCTCCTCTATTCATCTTTGTGGCATTTCCTTGAGAAAACATAAATGTTCCTCTCGTTTTGCAGCTTAATCTCCATATGTTTATCAGCTGTAATTGCAGCTTGGTCACAGTAATTAAAATACATGACACCTACTTGTTAATGTAGGCAAGAAAAATAATTTTCCCTGTCACCATTTCAAAACATTTGTTTAAATTGTAGCCACAAAGAATACACACATGTTAATGCAGTAAGTGCCAAAAACCCCTCTGTGTGAGTCAAGAGAAGCCAGCGCCAGCTTCATCCAGCAACGGATTTGGTGGATAAAGCAGAAATGTGTCACAGTCAAAGCCAGTATTTGCTCTTTCCTAATACGGGGTGAACTCTGATATGATGGCTGCTACCTCTTCCTTTACACCATCAGAGCATCCCTTCTGCCCTCAGGGACACACTGCGGCTCAGCTTCCTTAGTGCCACCCAGAGCCTTGGGCACTGCCTGCAGCACCAGCTCTGGTGTGCCCAAGGAAAGCCACGGCTGTAGGAATGCCCCCAAACCAATGGCCTTCCCAAGGAAGCCAAGGCCTTTGGAAAACAACAGGAACTTCTTGCCGTGTGTTTTTCCTACCCTTAAAACCACAAAGATAGCCCTGGACTGATGCTTCATGGAACACAAGTCAAAAGGAAGATGGAAAAGGCTTTAAAACATGTTAACGAAGCAACTAATATAAACCCTTCTCTGAATGAGGCAGGATAAAATCTAAGTAAGTCACAGCTTAAACATACTCCCAAATTTGCTTATGTAGCACCAGGGCAATATTTACCAGAGAGCACTGAGAATAAGGTCAGCATTAAAGCAGAGATTTAAGAAACAGAAGAAAAGGATCTTTGTAATTTGGTTGTGCTCAGGAGGCTTTGTTTGTTGACACAGACGCAGCCCAGTTATTTCACCACACACAACAGCCATTACTCATCCATTGGGTCACACTGCATTTCCCATTCTTTTAGGCAGAGCCTCGGAGTTATTGATCCCATGAATCAAAGTGGCGGGGCTGTGCGGGCCGCGTGTGCAATGGGGGGACGGAGACGGATGGGGCTGCTGGCGTGGGCTCCATGGGGAAGGAGGCACTGGAGATCACTGAATACTAACTATTTTTCTAAATGGCTGTCAAGTCACTTCCAAGGTGCAAGTAATGAAGTCAGCACTCTCTATTTTTCTTTCCATTCAGCTGGGAGGGTGGTGAACTCGTGAAAACACGTGACAGCTCAGTGAATGTTGTGGAGGTATGAGCTTTGCTTAAAATCCCATTAGGAGGGAGCAGAAGTTTACCCATTATCCCATGCAGCATCTCATTTTCCCTTCACCTCTGGACTCCAGCTGTGCTTATTTCAAGTAACAGTGCCATAATATGAGGTGTAGAAATTAAACCTTTCAGGAATCACATATCTTGTGTCATCCACTCAACTGGCTCTTACAAATCTGAAGTACTTCGTCTACATAAAATGATTTCTTCTTCTTTCCCCCAAATCCTTAAGGAGGTTTAAGAACTGTGAACGCACTCAAACCAAGTTACATGGCTGCTCTTTGGGAGAGAACAGGACACAGAGAGAACATGAAGACTAGCAACCCAAGCGGGGTGCAGCAGCATGCGTTAGCTAACAGCTGTGATGACACCGTCCTGTAGCCCGTGGCAGCAGAGCAGGAATCAGATGATCTTTAAAGCTCCTTAAACTCAAATCACTCTATGATTCTACGCTTAATTAGGTAATCCAAACAGCACTTCCACCTGAATTCACCCTCACCAGCAAGAGAAGGAAAATGCCCATGTTGCAGTCTCTCCCTACCACCAAAGCAGCACCGAACCCTTCCACGTATATTTATAATTCCAGTGTCAGTTGCTGGAAGTTTACGTGGGAAGGTGAATTACGTGATTTCAAACCCCCTGCTACGTCCCAACCAGCAGACCAGGCTGCCCAGAGCCACATCCAGCCTGGCCTTGAATGCCTGCAGGGATGGGGCATCCACAG
>JAOWBP010004220.1:18063183-18081701 GCA_028571105.1 Tragopan temminckii | reverse complement strand
TCCTGTTTATATGCTCCTTTCAAATATTGGAAGGCCACAACAAGGTCTCCCCAGAGCCTTCTCTTCTCCAAACAATAAACAGAGTTCCTGCCCCTTTCCACTGAGCAACGCTCCTTCCTTCTCTTCCCCCAGACACTGCAACAGTAAGTGTGGCTCACGGGAAGATTTTCTTGCATTATTTTTACCGAGATGTGGATACTTTTCCTGCTTTGATTTAGGAACAGCCGCTGGAACTGCACAAAGCAGGGACTAATCTGCATGCACAGCTCCCCACGTGCACCGCGATGCGTGCTGGCAACGAGCTCAAGCAACACAATATATTGTGACAGCTCTCGAAAACTTGTACCTTAAGGAGCTTACAGGAAATGGGCTGGCTGTTGCTTTGCAGCAGAAAACATGTTATCTGAGAAGATAAATCCCATTAGGCAATGAAATATGCTTCGTTTCAATAGCAAAAAAAAACAACCTATCTTCACATTTTTTTGTTCAATCTTTTCTTTTTATAGCATCTTCTTTACCTTCATTCTTTGGATACCCCCAGGAAGGAAATAAATAAATCTGCATTTGAAAGTTAAGAATGCAAAGACATGGACCTAAGTAGAAGCGTAGAGTGGTGCAAAGCCGCAGTGTTTCATGGAACAGGAATGTGCAACAGCTTTGGGAAAGACCTCTGGTCTGGCTGCTCCTGCTATCTGAGGCTGAGGACCACAGGGATGTGATCAGGGATGTACTACCACCACCTACAATTAACAGAAGTGCGTAAGCGCCTGCTGCTGTAAAATATTTGTTTGGAAATCAACCAAAACCAGTTCCAATTAGGAACATTTTAAAAAAAATGAAATAAAGAGTGGCTCTAGCTATGCAGGGACAGGCAGCAGTGGGTCCCATACAGCGTGCAGCTGGCCCTGGGACAGGGCAGCTCCATGGGGCTGCTGCTTCAGCAGGGAGGCTCTGCTGCCCGCTCAGCCCAGTTAGCTCGCTTTTTTTCCCCAAGCAAACAGCAGGGCTTAATAACTGCACTCTGTGCTCACTGAAATGGACTCACATATAGCAAAGCAGCTCCTCTGAAAAGGCTCAAAAGTGGAAATAAAACTGCCCGTGTGAGGAGGTGAGCACTCTGCAGAAAGGCTGCTGTCAGTGCTGTGCCCTGTGAGCATCTGGGCTGTGGATGGCACAGACAGCACTTGGGCTGAGGACAGAAATGGCCCTGCAAGAAGAACAATAGCAGCTGGGACTCATTTGGAGTCTTTGCTGGACACTTTCTTTTAATTTAAAAAGGAAATACCAATACTTAATACACTAGTGTTATTGCTTCTTTCCACATATGAGCTGTTTTATATATTAACCCCCAAGGGGAAGTTTCTGAGTTGCTCTGGGGTCCATAATGGAGATGCATCCCCTACACAGACAGTTTCCGGTGGAGCCACACTAAGATCCATGGCTCTTTTGCCTACAAAACAGACTGCAGGCTGCAAATGCCTCTAAAAACATCATTATGCCACGGCATGGTGGCTATTTCCACTGGGGACACAGGAGTCTGGTTTTTGTTTCCACTTGTAATAAGATACAGTAGAGATTGCTAACAAGTACGAGATCTATAAGCGGCAGATCCTGAGGCTTATCAGTGGAGTTACGTTATCTCAGGTTAACATCCCATTAAAAACACATAATTCGTTCTTAACCCTTAAAGTCTAAAATGTGTAGGAAAGCTGCACGGTGCATTTCTTGCTATTTGAGAATAAATTCAGGCTCTAGAACTCACTATGCGACCTATTTTTCAATAAATAGAGTTTTCACGCTACACTAACACACAGCAGGGTCAGAAAAAATAACCCTCATTTATTTTACCAGGGGGAAAAAAACACAGACTGAAACTCACCCTAGCTCTATCATCATTATATGCATTTTAGCAAATGTGTTTGAAATGCTGTGCGAGTTCTTTACTCAGGGAACAGCACGACCGTCTGCTACCGATGGCTGTGCAGCTCTCACTGCTGGGCTCCAACACGACTCCTCCGGCTCCAGACCGCATCCCTCATCACTTTGCTACCAACTTGATTCAGACTTAAGCCCTTGTACTGCGTTTATTGTTTTTCTAAAAAGAAAAGAATTAGATGTCTTTGCTCGTGCCCTAGACATCAAACATACATGCATGTGCTGAGAGAGGGCAAGCAGCATCACCTCGTGATTCACAAAGAGAGCTGGGAACAAAACCAGAGCTGGGTGCTCTCAGCTTTAAGGAGTTAATCCATGCAACCGCAAATGGCTACAGAAGCATTTTAAGTATGGGGATTTCTCCTCAATTTCCTGGCTGATAACAAGGGATGCGTAAAGGATGCTATCATTTGCCCTTTTAGGCAAAGGCGTGGGATTGGTGACGGCAGAAGGCAAACCCTGCGTCTCCTACCGGTGTGCCTGAGCTGCTGTACCACTACAACATCTGTGACAGCATCAGTTGTTGCCTGGACCTTAGCTGTGAAGAAGGGAGAGGCCTCAGCCTGCCCGCCCCAGGGTGACCAGCAGCTGCTGCAGACACTCTGGACTGGTGGAACAGGAACAACTCCATTTCCTTTTGAAAAGAAAATGAACCAAACCTGGCTCCTCCTTATTCCACAGAATATTCCAGTTGACTTCATTTTTCCAGGAGCTGATGAGCACAGACATCTCTCTGCAGCTTTAAGGGGTCTTCCCCTGGAAATTTTCTTTCCTATCTGGAGTAATCTAGAGTTTTATTTGACCCTAATGCATGCACCACTTCCAAATGACCGGTGCAGAACTTGCTCTCAGACACAGTTAGTTTCCAGGCAGTCCTATGCAGAGCCAGGACCCTGTGGGCTTCTTCCAACTCAGGGACTGCCATGACTTCACCATTCTACTGTTCCTCAAGTAACATTCACCTGGCTGAAGGCATTAGTCAGGCCCCACAGTTATCTGCCTCAGCCACAATAGATCCGGTCACAAGCAGCACCTGAGCACGCTGATAGGAAGCATATAATTTTCCTCTCGTCTGATCCTCAAACTTAGCAATTTCCTCTTTTATAACATTTCATGAAGAGGAAGGAAGATGATGAGTAGGGGAAAAAGAATAGATAACAGAAAAGATAATGGTAAAAAGAGTCTGAGAAGAGGTGATACCTAATTTACTACAAACAACAGCAGCAGTACAAGAACTTCAGGTATTATATAGACAAAGCGTGAATAAAACCTATTCTCAGTCTGAACAATTTATTGCATTTTGTGTTCTTTTTTTCCCCACTTATTCCAGAGTATATTTTTTATGGATTCATTTCAGTAAAAGAAAAATATCTTTCTTTATATGAGTACAGCATGCGGCTCTGGGTAAAGTGGTATTGTCTGGGCAGCTGATGGAAAAGTCCAACATTTTTTGGCAATACAAAAAGGCACAACATGATAAAGAAATGAGACAAATAAGAAGCTATTAACAAAAGTATTCTTAATTGCTTTTCTGCACAGTGTGCTGTAGTTTGACATTTGTAGGAAATCACAGCACCAAAGGACTAATTATTGCTCGTTCCTGTAGCATCACCACCCAGACTGATACGATTATGTGAATTTTCTTTGTGGCCATGGTGTATCAGTAATAGGACTGTTAGTTGGTCTGTTCTTTATAGACAGAAGTTTTACTCAGCACTGTAACTTTCAGCAGCTTCAGGCAGTTCTTAGCTAGGGGAGCACAGCTTTACCCAGAGTCTCTGTCCATCACTGGTCTATTTACAGCCATGGGGGAATTTGGGAGAGTTGGTATATTTTTTGGTAAAACATTTAGGCAGGAAAATAAATGCGCTGATCCACATTTTGTCATTCTAAGCACAACAAGGAACCAAAATACAAATCACATAATAGACTTTGTCTTATTCCCAGAACGCTTTTCCTGTACTTTCATTATGAGTGCATGGATAAGGCTAATTTTCCTTACCTAATATAACTCAATTAACTGATGTTTGCTGCAGCTGGAAGTGTCTCAGAACTGGACCACATCTTCTCTTTGAAGATCCCGCAGAGGACAGCCTGCCGCTCCCCCAGCAACGAGGCTCGTGTGTCCTGCTCACAGCGCTCACTGCGTGAATGAGGAAGAGAGAACGTCCTATCAGCTCCACAGCTCGTAAAGGAGGTTTCACCCTCACTGATGCCCATCCCATCAAAATACCACTCAGAGTTGCCCAATTACAGTCCTTACCCCAAACAACCCCATCAGAATGCACTTCTTTTCACTGTACTGGAACTGTAGTTTACGCTGTGAGGAAGGTTTCCAGAGCAGGAGCCTACGTTGCCTTCTCCACATGGCTTTCCAGCAGCTCCTTCCAGCCCAAACTCCATGGGGAGTTTATGAAGCTGAGCCCCCACTTTGGGTGCACCCAGAGCACGGTGTGACCAGGCCTGGAGCTCCTCCAACTGCTCACAGTGCAGGAAATGAAATCTGAAGCTAAATCAATCTCCTACATAGTTACGCACACAATAGCTTGCTAAGAAGTGTAAATAATTACTAACATTCTGCTTACCATTGCTGCATTCATTTCCAGACTGTGAAGACACCTAGCACGGCCATCCCTTTCCCTCCAAATAGCTGATCAGCAGATTAAAATACTTTCATTAGACTCCTTTTGTTTGATTGTGAACAACTGTGGCGATCTCCCAGGATCTGCAGCTGAAGAACAATGTCACAAAGAGCCACGTGGGCCATCGCTGTGCACGTGCAGCAGGACCATTTCCGACTTATCTGAATATTTCTTCCATTTCCTTGTTATTAAAACAAAAGAAATAGAATTAAGAACATCTAACTGGTAAACTCTTGCATGCTGACTGAGAAAGGAGAGGTGAGGTGGGGAGTGGGGAGAACTGTTTCACCTGGAGCACCACAGTATCCCACTGGGATTTCTCAGTGCAAACTGGAAATACATCATTCCCTCTTTTTCTTCCCTTAGGTATTCTCACTGGACTTGCAGGCAAGAGTACATTCAAAATGCAGATTCACAATGCCCAAAGTTTTGTTCTAGGCATCAGCTATACAACTTCAACCCTCACTAAATCACACAGTTCTACAGTAAACTTGGCAGGTAAGTGCTGGGATGTTTCCATTTCTTCACCAAAAAAAAAAAAAAAAAGGGAATCTTTTGTATTACTACAAGTGATGGATGTCAGAAAACGCAGAAAGTATCACAAGTATTTCCCAGAGTGAGCAAACATCGTCTCTTTTTTAACACATGAAAAATTAACACAATCAAATTCCATTGTAAAACACGCTTCAGAATTTGCTTTACCAGCTTTATTACCTTGACGACTGGGATATGTTTTACTTTTCCCAAAGAAGCAGCACATACCTAAATGAGAGGAAAACTGATGATATACAGCTAGTGAGTGGTTATGAAAAATAAGGGCCCAAAATTTATCTGTGTCATTACTATACAATGATGCTCATGTGCCATAAGCAGATACTGTAATGGAATAAATCAGAAACACTGGTAGCAATGATCATAATCCTTATTGTTTACTGTAGTGCCTAGCAATAAGGATTCAGGGTTCCGCTTTTATTGGTGTTGTAAGAAGTGCAATGCATAAAGAGGCTTGGAGAGGCAAGCACAGAGGTGACAGAAAGCGAATTTCCCCCTAATATCTAACCTGAATCTCCCCTCTTTTAGTTTTAAGCCATGTCCCCACATCCAATCACTATCAGACCATGTACAAAGTCGCTCTCCTCTTTATAAGCTCCCCCCAGGTACTGGAAGGCCACAGTGAGGTCTCCCTGAGCCATCTCTTCCCCAGGCTGCACAACCCAGCTCTCAGCCTTTCCTCACAGCAGAGGTGCTCCAGCCCTCTGGGCATCTTTGTGGCCCCCCTCTAGACCTGCTCCATGAGTTCCATGGCTTCCCTGTGTTGCATCAGCACTTTAAAATACAGATGGTCTGGATGAGGTCCAAAATACCCTGGAAAAACAGAGGTGATGGACAGTCAGGAAAGGCAGGAGTAAGGAGAAGTGCTGGGAGAGCACCTGGCACGTGGCTGCCATGACTTGGAGCAGAGCAGATGGAGGAGTCAGGATGGGATGGCAGCTCTGGGGATGGGCAGGCTGCAGCTGGGCAGCTCCACAGTGGCTGCAAAGGGCCCAGATTAAGACAGTACTTGTGATGAAAAAGGGTGTGAGATAAATCTAGACCTCACTGCATACTGGAGAATCTGCACAGGAAAAAATGCTCTCCTCCCCTGGCTCAGCCTCAGCTAGAAAAACTATTTACTTTTTAACTATTCACGTTATGCATTTTATATATTTAAATTCATGGAAATGTTTACTTATATATTTATATTTCACGGACTATAAAACAATAATAACAAACTCCAAATTAGTCGTTTCCTCTCAGATAATAAAGTCGCAATGAGAAAAATTTGTAGCTTCCAATTGTTCCAACCAGTGTTGGAAATGACATGAAAATCTCTTTGGCAGTCATTACAGCCTAATTGTTTTGGAAAGCTGCAAGAGAAGCATCATTGCTTTTTTGTTGCTGGTTGGTTTGCTAAAGAAAAGTTAGTTTCATTCAAAGCAATTAAATATTTCAATCTCTTTATTCCTAAAAACAAAACAGAGAAGTGAATTTGCAAATTCTTTCAAATACTCTGTGAAAATATTTTTCTATAAAATAAAACTTACAGCTCTTTTTTTTTTTTTTTTTTTTTTTTTTTAAACTGATGGGAAGCAACTTGGATCTGCCCAAATTTTTTGCTAATATATATTTTGTAGTAAACTGGATATCTATACCCAGTTTCGTAATCCCAGTTCAGTGCCAGGAGCTGTTACATTCATGAATCATGCATTTCATTCTGTAAACACAAAAGTAAAAATACTTACACTGTAATTAGCTTATTTGCTGTTATCCAAGATCACAGTAGTTCATACAATAACCAATAAAAAGAAGGCATCTCTCTGATGTTACCTGGAGCAGCCCTAGAGGTGCTGGGGAAGGCAGACGCCTTCTCTGACCACTTTCAGAAGATTGGATTGAGCAGAAAACCAAACATGAAGCGCTCGAGGTAGAGAATACAGAAACCTGATGCTCAGGCACTGGCGTGATGCTCAGAGCATCTCGTCCCTGCCTGCTACAACCTCCCTGGGGCAACCTGAAACGTGCACGGTGCAGGCAGCAGCGCCAATAAAAACACCACCTTGCCCTACAGTGGGGATCCTTCCAGCCTTCTCTTTACACCCTGTTTAACAAGTACGTTCTCTATTTTCAGGCCTTTCTCTGAAAAATTCCTATTCAACAAACCCTACGTTTTTACCCCGGACACATCCAGATCCAACCTGAGATGAGCTCATCAGAGATGAGTTTTTCAAGTTTAGAAAATTAATTCTTATGCCTCATCTCAGGCCTAGCAGATGCTTGGGAATCTTTAATAGCTGTAATTACTTAGTTTATAGTTATTACGTTGTCATATCTCTTATAGAAGCAGATCAAAGTTTATGAATACCTCTGTAATTAGAGGACATATATCAGGAACAAGATAACTCCAACTGCTGCTCATCGCATCACTGATTTCACTGTGTCGCTTCTCAAAGCCCTTATCCTTATTCTTAATGGCCATGCTCAATAACCATCAACAGAGTCTGAGACAGCACCACATCTGGCTGCATATTTATTCTAGATTTCAAATTATACCAATCACTGCGCGCTGGATAAACTCTAGGCTCATTCTTTAAGTACCATAATCCTGTTTACAAGACAAAAATCCCAAGGCCCCGACGCGACGCACGCAGCGCGCCCTCTGGCAGCTCAGTAAGAGTTTTTCCTTAGCTCAGTCAACCTGCTGTTCATACAAATGGCTCAGTTCTCTTGGCATGCCCAAAACATACGAAAAAGAAGGCATGACCAACACCTACCTTCTTCTAGCACATCTACAGCAGCACTGAAGAAAGAAGTAAAGCAGGTATATTTTATTATTATTATTTTTACCTTGGCAACATTACCAATAGGTGCCTAGTGCTCATGTGGTACCATAGAAATTGCAAGGAGGTGATACCCCCAGTGTTGCTGCTGCTTCTACGTGGAAAAATACTCCCTCTCTTAAAGAACATTCCGACAAATACATTTGGTGTTTAGCCAACATCCTGGTCTCTGCTGGCATGTTTCAGCAGCAGCCAGCACCTAAGTCAGTATGATTCATTGGATCAATAATTCTAAGGTCTGTACCTAAAAGGTTGAAAAATGTGGAAAAACCTGGCAGAAGAGTAATGATGGTAATGTTCAGCAAAATGGTTAATGAGGCTTGGGAAAAGCAGGCTTTGGGGGGAGAGAAATATGTACAGATTTAACCTTGCACACAAGCTTCAGCAGAACATTCTGTCTTCCGGGTTAACTATAAAGTCCCCACACATTAAGAGACATCTGTAGTTATTGACATGTTCACTCTTTCATGGATTGGCCCCTTCCCACTTCCACGCACCGGTTGCTGGAGGAGCATGCAGCCCTTTTCCAGGTCACCGTATCCCCAACCATTACTTGCTGAATGGCTGATGTTGGTAGCACAGTTACATAAAGGTGCAGAAAATAAGGTTACTCTCTGCCTCCTTACCTGAACATTTTGGCTCATTACTGCTCCCTGACCCCTCCTTCAGCTGCCATCCTATCTAAAATAACTCAATTCCTTCCCAGCCCTCTGCTTCCTCATCATTTCACTTCCCTCAGTAGGTGTAATAGCACCCTGTGCATAAGGTACTGTGCCCAAAGGAAGCTCAATAGCAGTAATACCGGTAGCTAAGGCTAGTGATATCATACAGCATTTGATTACTTCAGGAAAAAAAAGGACACTGCAGCTGCAATTACCTGTCATTCCTCCCCCCCTCATGGCTTTGGAAGAACCATCAGGTCTGTAAATGCATTTTGCCACAAGCTGGAACACATATCAGGTTGTACGCAATGGCACTGCTCTGTGCTTTACACGGGGTAGGAAGATGGTATCCATAACCAGACCCATAATTCTAAAATGAACTCAGATAAGGAATTAATAGCTAAGTGATCCGAACATCAAAGCCCCATCTTCCTCCTCAGCAAAGCAGCCACAACACATTATCACCCATATAGTTCTCTTTTTAAAATACAGTTTTGCATTAATTCATCCCTCATCCAAAAGCTGGACAAAAGCAACATGATTTTTAATGGTTGTTAGATATTCTACAATTTGTCTCCTATTTGTCAGTTGGCATTAGGAGAGATCTATAACTAATCTCGGTGCCACCAATGACACCGCCTGCTGCACACTCCCTCCATCCATAAAGCATCATGCCCACAGTGAAGACAATTAGATGCCTCTGATCTCTTCTCTATAATTCACTTTCCTATCTAATCAACAATTATCCATAATGAACTTTGCATTGCTAGCTCAAGCTCAGCAGTTTCTCCTGCTTAGTGCAAGGCATAAAGGAAAAACTGGTGGCAAACAGCATAGCACGTTTTATGAAGTGATTTCTGAATAATCACACTTTAATTTTAAAGCTGTTTAACAGCCATAGCAAATGGCAGACAAAAGAACTGAAGTGAGGAGTGTGACCTATGAAACTGATGAAAATTCATTTAGAAAAACCCTTTATTAGAAAAGGGTCTTCTTGTCACAGGCCTATAAATCACAGGGTAAAAATGAACCTAAATTGTAGGAAGCAATTGGTTTTACAATTCCGGATCCTTGCAGCGATACGAGCGTGTTAACAGTGTAAGTAAAAGGAAATACTGCCGTCCTGGCTGAAGCCGCCCAGGAAGATGCGAGGTGCTCTGAGCTGCCTCTGCTCTTTGTGCCCTCTCTGGCACACCCTGCACCAGGTGTGCGTGGAGCCATGAGCCCACCAGCAGTCCAGGCTCACGGTCAGGATGTTCCCCACGGCCAGGGGGCACTTGGTGTTCAGAACGCCCCAAAGAACTCCTGTAGGATCTCTGCTGGGCAGGGAAGACGGCTGGCTGGCCAGGAACAAGCACTTCCCATCCTGGATGGGCTTCCACACAAGTGTACCCAGTCTCACCTCCAAAACTTCACAGCCTTTGGTTGCGATGTGAGCCTGATGCTCCTCCAGGCATGCAGATGGAGCTCACCACGTAACCAAGAGCTGTCCTTACAAAGTACCCCGAGCCAAAGAGAAGTTTCCAGAAGCTTTGCTATTGTAACTGAAGGAGAACCAAAAAAAAATAAAATAAAAAAAAAATCAACAAATCTGAGCAGAGGTGAAGATGTTCAAAGTAATAGAAAAAAAGCAGCTCTGCAGAGGACCCCTCTGAAGGTCCCATGCATTGTAATCTAATTACTGTGAACGCTAATCCATCAAAATGTACCACCAATATTAAAAATATTAAGTATGGTAAAAAAAAAAAAAAAAACACCTTAAACTACTCCTTGTGTGTATTTGTCTCCTAACAGCAAACTGCACTCTCAGCTCTGTCAGACAGGCTCAGACCTCTGGATTATCTGATCAATAGCAAACAAGAATGAGAGTATCTTCAGTTCACTGGATAAAAGTCAAGGAACAGAGAAATAATAATGGAAGCAGCGATTCAATCAGAAGGAGCTGTAGTAGGTGGCACAAAGCTATAGGACAAATGTCAAGCACACAAACAAATAGCACAGCTGAAGTGAAAAAGCATGAGTTATCAGAGTGTCTTTTAGAAGGGCTCCGTGGGTCAGATTCCTCCTCCGCCACTGGTATTGCTGGGAAAAAATTATTCATGGAAGTCAAACGATGCAAGACCACAACGTTTGTCAAACCTGTGGTCCCACACTTTGAGTGGTGGAGCCACACCTGCTCTGATCAACATTCATTTCAAGCCACTGTGACCAGAACTGCAAACAACACCCTACATACACCAGTTAGCACAGCTGCACTGATATTCTGGTTTATATGCAATGATCAACTCAAATATTCAAATCATTCTCTGCCTCCATCATCTACTGCTGTAATTTCCCAGTTATGGCAGAAATTTTTCATTTCTAAGTACCAAAGTGCACAAGCTTGTACTTTTTTTTATTATTATTATTCATCTTATTTTCATTACCGCAGTCCTTCCCGTCATCTCTCTCTTCCTGTACACCTAACCTCCTCTGCACCAGCAGTACCTCCCTAGTCTATGTCACTGGCAAATCCCAGTAACACACTGCCAACTGAAGTGCCAGTCTCAAACCTGTTCCTAATGAACTCTATTAATAACTCCACTCCTACAGGGTAGCTCTTCTTTTAGCACCTAATTAGCTTTTGCTGCTTTCCCACTCATCTTACAAGGTGCTAAATAGAAATGATTGAATCTAACAACTTGAAGGTTCTTTTCATTCTGGCACTGTTGCCATTTTCCAGCTCTCACCAACAAGTGGGAATGGGACTTCCTCTGGGTCCCTGGATTTTCACAGCACTGTGCAATGGCAGCACGATGAGCGGTTTGGGCCAGGGACACAAGCTGCTCATCACGTCCAACACACAAACCACTGCGTGGTGTTGGGCTGAAACATGGAGAGTTTTCCACGGAGCACCTTCAGACATCACTTGGGATGCAACAAAGCGCACCAAACGTGCACACCTACGTGCAGCAGGCTGTGCCTACAGTTCACAGCGTAAAAACAAAGAGCAAAGTGCCAGAAAGACACAACCGCTGGCACTGATGCAATGTACTTTTTTTTTCTTTTTATAAACCAAAGCCTTCAGCAGGTTCAAAGTTTAATATTCAACCAAACATCAGTTATAATTCAATGTGGAGTACTCAGTAATTCGCTAAGTGAATCTGAGTGTTGTTCTTTGGAAAAAATCACTGTACTGTAACAGATGCAATCTCCTTTCCTTTCCCCCACACCAGGAATACGGCTGCCCAAAGCCCTCAGGAGTGCCCACTAAGCTGAAAGCCAATGTGTTTCCTCTCACACACTGAAAAGGCTCTTGTAGAACAGAATTTTTCTATTTGAAGAATTTCTTCTCTTCTGACAAGTGAATAAACGTCCAACTTGATGCTCATTTTAGTGCTGGCAAGACGGAGAAAAGGAGGGAAAGAATCTGCAACAGGTTTGCTGAATGCTAGTGATTCATCCCGTGAAACACCACGAGGATACTTTACAAACTAATCCTGCTTTACGGCGACTGCAATGCTGCCTTCGGTTTTGCATTATTGGATAATTTGTCAGTTGTGGCACTTTGGTAAGTAATAAAGTAAGGAACAACTATTGGAAGCATAAGCAAATTATTGAGTCTGATTCTTCTTTCTCCGTATTGTATTCTAAACATGAGCTGATTTTAAACAAAGGAGTGTTGGCAGAAACAAAATTACTTCTGGTACTTCTGAAAGACGCAGCGCTAAAAGGAGGCGGTTGTATTCAGGGCTTTTCTGATTTTGCTCTTGGTTCCTCTCCCATCAAAACAGAAAATGGAAAGTGAGTTCCATTAAATGGTTTGAGCTGAACAGGAGGAATCCTACTCCCTACTCAGGTAGAACTTCAGTTTGAGTAACAAGAACATTACAGTGGCTTCAACTCAGATGCGGACCACTGAGCACAGCCACAAGGATATGGCTGCACCTTTTTACAATGATTTTCCTAGAATCTAAAATTAAAACCTTATTTTAAAATGCACCTGTCTGCCTCATCTCATTGCAATGCAATCCCCTGACGTGAAAGAGGCAGATATTTTCAGTGCAAGGTGTATAGAAGAGATCTCCTGTTCTTGGTAGCAGGCTACTCCACCCCAGAGATCCCATTCCTGCAGAGGAACCGGAGTCCAGGACATGTCCAGAGCATCCCTGAGACACTGAAATTCTCCACTGCTTCTGCTGCAAAAAATATCTGTACACAGCATCCTGGTTCAACGTGAGTTCATGGACTGCTCATGAAACCAAACTGCAGTGCTTAGAGCACGAGTTTATTTTCCCTTACAGATCATCCTAGAAATGCAGTAGGTAATAATGCAGGACTTAACATATGAAATGACCATGAAAAATTAGGAATTAAATCCACTAGAACAAGAAAATCACCAAACAATACAAATTCCACGCTGGCATCGGGTACCAATTTCAGTCCTCATGGCTGGAATGCACCTCCATCTGTTGCTGCTAACAACAAATGCAATGAGCAAATCCAGAACACAGACTTGGAGCACGTAGCTGCGTACCGCAGGTCCTTGATTAAGGAAACAAATCAGTAACCGTCCAACATGCACGGAATTAACAAAGAAGCAGATGTTTAAATGTGCTAGCTTTAATTTGGTGCCAAATTAATGTATACGTTCTCCAGCACTCATCAATATTTCACCCTTTTAAGTCTGTCACTGGCAGCCAACAGCAGATAGGGATGTTTTTCATTAGTGCCT
The DNA here is from genome assembly GCA_028571105.1 of Tragopan temminckii. NCBI lineage: Eukaryota > Metazoa > Chordata > Aves > Galliformes > Phasianidae > Tragopan > Tragopan temminckii. The sequence continues at coordinate 18,068,371 of JAOWBP010004220.1, read as the reverse complement.
CTGAAACTGTAACTTTCTTTTTTATTTAATGATGTGCGGTTATTCAGAGAAATCAGTGCATATTTTAAAATTGAAAGTGAGATAACTGCAAGAACAAGGCAGAATACAATCCAGCTCTCATCAGTAAGCTGCCTGGTCTGTTTCATTTTGTTGTTTCCTATATTCCAATGACAATGAGTACTGAGCTTTGATTTTTCATGAAAAAGCCACTGGAGAAGTTGGTAACATAGCTACAATGCAGAACAGATCTTTTAGTATATGAAGGCTCTTTCATTACCTAAAGTCCAAAACTATAACCACGATTATAAATGTTCTTCCCTTCGAGTGGAAATAGACTTCAGACAAAAATCTCCCTTGTCCCAGCAGCAATCCCAGCTGATACAGCCTACAGCAGCAGCAGGACTTTGTTTAAGGCTATTTTTGGTCTCTTATTCCTTTCCTTTTCAGAAATAATAACCACTTACCTGCTTCTCTTGGAGGTATGATCCATGATGACAAAATTGAGGGTTTTAGTGCATTCTGAGGCCAGGGCTGTAGCTGTGCCCAGTGGTCCTTCCTCTCTGATGAGCCACTCCACTTGCCCCAGGACATTTTCTGGTGTAACCCATTTTCCTCTCCGTGCTGTCCCAGCTGTGCTGGATGGCATACTTAGCACACAGAGCCAGAGCTCTACCGACATATAATGCTTTCCTACACACCTACACAGGAAAGGAATTAATGGCCAAATGGGCAGCTGCCCAGGCAGTAATGGCCAAAGCAGCAAGAGCAAAGAGCAGGGGAGGAGATCTTTAAAGTCCATTACTTCCCTGCATCATTTCATCCCCAGAGACGTGATTTAGTTCAAAATCCCTGTTTGTGGCTCGAGATTTTACTTTCAGACATGGATTATGCAATTTTGCCTTTTAGGGTTCTCTTGTATGTTAATGATTCCACATTTGCCACTAATACATAAACACCTCTTTCCCTGACAGTCGATTAAAAAAAAAATTAGGGAGTGGATTTCACGTAAAATATTTCTGAGAGGAGCATATAAATGTACAAAACCAGCAACAGTTGTGTGGTTCCAGAGTTCTGTACAGACAGATGGTTCATGGTTTGGTGGTCATTAAAAACTACTTGCTGAGAGGAGCAGGAAAGGACCGTATAGCTGCGCAGGGACAGCCCAGAAGCCAATTACGCACCCAGATACCATACATTGTCGGGAAATTATATTCCACAGCTTGGCACCGGTGCCTGCCAAGCAATCTCTTCATGAGCATTGACCAAGAATGTCAAGGTCACTACTGAGCCATGTGGAGGTGGAAATGGAGTTGAATCACGACGGCCAGAAATATGGCTGTGATCTGACAATTTAATAATAGGACTGCATGGAGATTATGACACTACTTTTTGTCTCCATTCAAATCCAGAATAGGGAGAAAAGTACCATCAGGAAAGCGTGGCTAGTGCAGTAAGACAAAAATCACCACTTCTACGTGCATTATAGAAAACTTCAAAAGATCCTGCTATAATCCTATTTTGTTACTGCTTATTTTACTTCAGTTTGACAAGAATAGTAAGTAAAAATCTCAAAACTACCCAAATGATTTTCCCCAATGGACGAGAGAGAAAAATGAATAGTAACTGAAACTCAACTTCCCTAACAAGTCTAAGTACTCACAATAAACAAACCATCCAAACAAAGTCCAGCGAGTTCCATGTGAGCCAAGCTCTTCGCAACCCGTTACCATGAGATTTCCACTCCAAAGCTGCAGAAGAGCAGCATCAGAAGCTCAGCCCCAGGAGCTGATGGATGGAACTCAGATCACCTGAGAGCCCCTGTGGATGGCCAAGCTGGCAGTGCCTTTGGCTTCCCTCAGCCACACCTGCAGCCACTCCATTTCTATCCCACTGCAGCTTCATGTTCCTGCTAATATTTCGCTAAATATCAAATTGGAATTAAGACCTAATGGAGCAAAGTGATCTAATCAGAGAGCAAGGATATCTCAGTACGCCTCTCCAAACAGCTGACCAAACCGCAGCCATCCAAAGGCGCCTGGAGCAATTAAGCTGCAAATCAGTCATGATAACTACAAGAAAACATTTTTAATTTTTAATTGTGAAAAAGAAAAACCAACAATCTCAGTACCTCAGAAAAGACTGAGTGACATTGTAATTAAGCAAATTTGAGCACGAAATGCCAAAACTGATCGGTGGTTCGTGACTGCAGAGGCTGGAGAAGAGCAGGAGGACCTGGCAGGCTGGGGAAGCCAAGCTCAGCGCTGCCACCAGCCAGCAGCTGTGCTCCACATCCCAGCGTGAGGCTGAAGCAGGGGGCATCTGACCTCAACTCCTGCCCCAAAAGAAATGGAAATGAATATCGACCATCATAAGGTTTCAGTAGAAATAAGAACATTCTCATCCTTGCATCATCACCTTTACTGACCGAATGCTGATGATGGCCTCATTGGAAGACCTGGTTTCCAATATTCTCACTTCATCTTTTATCTTCCCATTTCTGTAACTGTACTTCTGTGCTGTATCATTTTTTTCTTCGTGCAAGGCACAAGTTCTGCTGGAGGGGAATTCTTTGCAGCACCCTCAAAGCAGATGAGTGGAGCCAGGAGCAGCAGCACAGCTCCATCTCTGCTGGAGATGGGCACCTCCAGAGCACTGGTGAGACCGAGCCCAGGCACTGCCAGTGTAAGCACCAGAGGGAAGTGGTCCTTGGTTGCTCTTTTTGGCATCTTTTGCCCATGCTTGTTTAGCAAAAAGAGCAACTGCTGTTCTACAGCTAATTTCCTTTCTTCACAAAGAAAATGAGAGCCTTGATTATTTTTAATGTTACACAGATGGTGGCTCTTGGTAAGAGTTCTAGAGACAAAGAGGGATGAAAAATAGGAACACTTAAAATGAAATCCTTTCTTAACAATCTTAAGAAATGTTACCTTTTTTTTTTATTCTTTTCCTATATCTTAATATGACCTTTAAACAATATTTTTAAGCACAACTATTGCATCCATTTCTGCTCCCAAACCCTAAACAAGAGTACAGTGATTTCAGACACTTCTACTCAACTGCAGTTACTCCAGTGCTGCTCCATGAGACTGCAGCTTTGAAAAGACATTTCCCGGTGTCTCCTTTGTGCCACCACTGGGATACTGAAGGAACATACTTGTACTACATATTCATCCCATTTTGCTTCACCTCAGTTTATTAGAGATGAAAAATCTACTTTTAGGAGAGGCGTTGAAAGACAGCCGCTTTCTCAAGGTCATGCAAGACCCATTTTTGCAGTAATTATTACAACTCCAACCAATCAAACCCAAAGTGAGACATTTGGCTTACCTGGGCACCACTGGCTGTGCTGCCTCACCACCAATTACAGGGAAGAAAGCCACCTTGTTCCTGAAGCACTGACAAGATGGAGAAGGATGATGGGATGCTGTCTCAGAGCTATTGAGTAAGAAAAGCCAACAAGCACCATCCCTCCAAACACACAGCAAACCCCCAGGCTCCGAATGTAGAATTCTGGGATGGTATATTTACATTCTTCCATCCCTGTTGGTTGTGTTATGATCTAAACGCTGAATTCTTAAAACCATCATCACATTTTCTGTAAAAGCAGTGAAACATGCAAGGGACTTCAAACAGATCAAGCTACCTCATGGCTTGAACTCTCCTCTACATTCCATCCTTTAAAAGGAGTTTTTTGGTCTATGGAAAAATTGGTCATTAGCTTCAATTTTTTAATAAAAGTAATGTGGATCTTAAAACTTTAATGCTAGCTGCAGCTTCAGCACAGTAACCATAGAAATAATCTAATCTCCTCCTACTACAACGTTGTTTGTCCTTGACCATTATTTTTCTTAATTGAAATACTTTAAATACTTTGAACAGAATTGCTTTGTAGCACAACATATTGCATAAAAGTTGCTTCAGTTTGTAACCTGCTGGTACACTATGTCCTACATTTAAGCAGTTTTCTGGGAAGCTCCTTAAAGGCATCTTTAATTTTTAATAACTCCCTGGAAATCTGAAATGGAAGCAAAGGTAGGTCATACTTTTGGGCATCCCACTTTTGAGAGGGCTCTTTGAACTGTGTAGCTGTGATTACGTATACGTTCTCTGTGACTTAGATTCCCATCTAATGAAATTTTAAAAGCAGCAAGTCTAATTCCAGGAGGAGTAACTGGTTATTTTAACATTTTCTTAATTATAGTAGTCTGCGTCCTTTGGATCTTCCTTTCATATTAGGGAGATAAGTACAACACCACGGCTCTTTGCAGCCCATATTCCTGCGCCAGAAACCTTCCTGCAGTGGGATTAGAGCCCACTTTGTCTTCAATGGGTTGATTTACTTTTGAATCCACATTAGAAAAACTCTTGCAAATACATTCACCTGCATCTGAGATGCACAACTTCTGGGGCTGCTACTGCAGAATAACCAACCACTGTGCACTCAAAGCTCCTTCCTCATCCCCTTTCCCTCCAGCTCGCTTTGCCCCCTGCATGCAGTGACAGCACTCACACAGCTGCTCTGCAGCAATACTTAATTTGTAAATTGAACCAGCACGAAACTGTAGTCTAAGGGATGAAGTTCATTTCTGGCCCGAGACCCGATTAATGCTAATGGGATGTGTGACAACTGGATTGAATCCGCTGCAGCTCGAGGAGGGGTGATTAAGAGAAGAAACTGCTGAAGAAGAACGAACAGAATGAAAGCTGTGACTGCGTAAGGGCTGTGTGGGATCCTCAAATGCACGTTATATTAACAGACTTATAGCCCATTTATTTTAATAGGTTCAGTTTACTTATAGACAGCATTTGGAGGCAGCACATTTACTGTCAATTCCTAGCCCAAAGTCTTACTAATTTGCTAGCACAGATGAAGCCTTTTTCTAAGATTATCCTCTTGTCCTTCCTCTGCGTGTGATAAATTTCCTCCAAAGCAGCGTGTGCATTACCAACAGACACCGATAAACTCAGCAGACAAGAGGGCATAAAGCACTAATTTATCCCATTGGGGGTGGTCAGGCTGGTCCCTGTGCAGCGTTCCCGCAGCAGCTAAAAGCCATCCATCCTTCCCAGCAGCATGGAAATGGAGCTCACACAACTTGGGCACAGCACGTTTTCTTTCCCTGCCTGATCCACTCACTGAAAGGCATGCGCTGGGCTCGGCAGGCATTGCCCCAGCACAGTTTGCACT
>JAOWBP010004220.1:18030378-18063173 GCA_028571105.1 Tragopan temminckii | reverse complement strand
ATACAAATCTATTCACCTGTCAGGCAGATCTGAGTCCCAGCATGTCAGTCAGTGTAATTGCTGTGTCTCAGGAGTAGCTTTTCAGTGGGTTTTGAGGAGCCCAGTGTGCCGTGACATCACCCTTCCAGCTGTGACAGGGCACATCACAAAGCCTCTTGCTATTGCCTTGAAAACCTGCCTTCATAAATGGTCACTGCAAGGTGGTTTTTTTTGACAGCTTCCTAGCTCATTTACTTGGCATTTGATCACAGGTTTAGAGAAATTACAGAAGTCCTCTGAAGGCTGTGCTCCCCAGAGTGGCTAAAGAAGTTTCACAGGCTTTCATCTCCAAAGGTGTCCTATGAAAAAGGGACGAGTACTTGAGAAAGTGCTCTGAGCATCGACAGTGTGTTCATCCACCAGAGCGCAGGGATGTAGGACAGCCCTGCCCCAAGCCCCAGCTGCCTCTGCAGCACTCCTCACACCCACCACTTCCCCAGCACCAGCACCATCCCGTACCACCACGAGGAGAAATCTTTCCACACCTGCATGGAGTGCACCACAATTGAGATGCAGCGTCGCTGGGCAAAACCATTTCTAGGGAAGCATCCTCTGTTGGAAGGTGCTTTCCATAGATTGTCATCATGCTGCACAGAACCGTGATCCTGCTCTTGGAAGTTACATTTTATGCTGACATCTTTGAAAAGGGAGCGTGTTTACATGACAAAACACTAGTAAGTGGTTGTATACTTTGATGATGAGAGCATTAGATAACCTGTAATGACAAAAAGTTGAAAAGCTATCTGTTTACTAAGATATTTACAAACCAAACATCAACGAATGAGGGCCCAAGGAGACCTGTGATCTGCCAGCTTGAAAGCAAGATTGGAAAAAAAAACAAACTTGGAGTTATTCCCTGCTCTACTGCTTTCATGCAAAACATACCTTCAAACCCCTTCAAAGCTGTTCAATCTCTCCCTCTCTGCCATTGTTTTCTTATCTGAAATGGAGATATTTGATCTTTTTTAGCCTGATGACATTCTAGCAGCATAAGATGGGTTTAATACTCACAGTCAATCATGAGAAATTTACATCAGCCACTGTGACACCGTTTGTGAAAAGAACACGTTGGTTTCACTAGGGAATTCTACGTATAAATTCATAATCTAAATGACATTCTCTGTTTTCTCTCTGTAAAACATGTGAAAGTCTACAAGCCATACATGAAACAGAGATGAGTTCTTGTTCTCACCGCTCTTTCCCTGGTCTTCCTTTAATTATTTAAGCCCATTTATTCCCTTCTTGTCTCCCTCTGATGTGTGCAAGAAAGTAATGTTCACAGCTGAGCCCATCAGCACGGTGCAAACACTGGATGAATTACAAACTTTCAGACTAGAACTTCAGTGTGGCATGAATAGATGCAGTGCCAAAGTTACTGGGATGGCACAGGGTGAAGATCTGTTTTTTTGCCATCACTGAAAGTCAGTGAGAGAGTTCCTTGTGTTACAACTTCTCTGACCACCAGCAAGCCATTGCAAGAATGCTGGAGATCCCAAAACACCCAACGGTGGGAAACAAGACAGATGAGCGCCTCAGAGATTGCAGCGAGAAGTAAGGGAAAGATGTTTCCAAGGCCAAGGTGCTAATTACACAACAAGCAGTCACTGCTGTATGGCTGAAACAAAGCTGGAGGTGTTCTGAGTGTGTGTTTCACCACCAGCTTCTCTGACACAAAGGGAAGAGTGCCCAATAACTGCAATTGTGTATTTACTGATGGCTTACAGACTTAATAAACAGAGAGAAATCCATTTGTTATATCCCAAGGCATACAGAGCTCAAGGCTGCAGCACGAAGCTATCACGCAACTAATTTATCTTAATTGCCTTTAAGGGGCACGCTTGTTAGCATTGCTCTTCAAGAGCCTTGCTCAGCCTTGTTTTCTCTGACAGGACTTCCCAGAACCACAGAAGAGCTTTCTGTTCCAGTCTGTTGGATGGAGCACAAGCAGTCTGAGCAAGCCTCCAGTTGTCAGGGCTGGAACACCCACCATGGGGCCAAGTGCACCCCAACATGCTGGGGCGGGGTAAACCAGACCTGTGGTGAGTACATGGAAAACACCATTTTGGAAAGATTCCATCCAATTCCTTCAATGACAGTGTATTTGTGCCACGTTCCTAGGAAAAAGAAAAAAGGACAAATGCAACCTGAATTTTCAAGCTTGAGTTAAGCACACCTTGAAAAGGCAAAGCTAGAAACTCACATTTTCCACTTAGAAAGCTACCAGCAAACCATGAAAATTAATCCTACAATGACTGTGAAGCACACTTAAAGCAGCAGGAGTCTGGCCCTGATGAAGCATTACTCAGAAACCAGGGATCCTGTGTCTGGGCAGAGGGAAAGGTCTGAGTTAGGAACATGCTGTCCCTAAAGCACAGGATGGGCAGCCCTCACCACAGCCAAAGCCAGACCTGGAATTGGAGCTGCACTGGCAAGAAAACCCAGACATCAGCCAATTCTTAACCAAAACCGGTGGGACTGCTCGTCAGTGTTCAAGAAGAGCGGGTCAGTATTTCCCCGAGGACTCACATCTGCAGCTCTGAACAAAAACTCGTGTGACTGAAGTGATGGGGAAAGCCAGGTAAATAGCTAGGAAATGCTGCACGTTCTGGAAGAATCTGTTACAAAAATAAGTGGAAATACGGAACAGGCAAGAAATAAATCATCATAAAAACTGAATGCTATGGGGACATGACAGGCATGGCCATTGCTGGTGCCATACGGCAAGGCAGTTGAAGAGGACAGGTGAGTTTCTCCTTCAGTCTAACACTCATCTCTCCATACGTGCACAGCAATCCTCCTAGCACTCACTGTATGCTGTCTGCACTGTAGCCATATGACAACCACGTACATCTATGTACAGTGTTTTACTTTTTCAGCTTCTTCACATTCATCACTAAACTCTTAAATGAGAGTAACAGCATACTGCAACTTCGTACACCCAGTATTTTTAATATTTTGAATACAGCAAGAATATAACAGCATTTTCATACACATAACAAGCAATGAGGGGAGCTTTATATCACTCAAAGTAGCAACTTCCGCAAGAGCAATCTTCAGCTGTTGAGTGAGAAGTGTATTGGCAAGGCTTGTCTAATGTACTCAAAGTGATCTGCAGAAGATCCCAGTATCACTAGAGATGATACATGAATAACAGTGGATAATATGATGTAATTACAGGGATTATCCCACCCCTGGGACAGAAAAAAGAAGTGAAATTAAAGCACTCTTTAATCTCACTGGGACAGAACGAACTCGATGATAACCATATTTTGTTCAAAAGAATTACTCGTAGTAATTAAGAGACGAAGGTGGCAGCTCAGAATCTATTCCTGATTGTCATTTCAGATGTCACATCAATCTATTCCACTGAGAAAATAACAATCAAAACACTCTCTCAGTCCCAGCAAGCCAATTTGTACTACAAAATCACTTTTACACAGCTGATTATTATGGCTTTCTTGTAGGCACTCTGGTGAACCAAGACTGTTGACCACACTGAGTAAAGACAAACGTATTTATAAGGAAAAACTATCTTTACATGAACTGTGTGTATCTATTGCAGTCAGACGCACGTTTTAAATTGCAATACAATGTTCAAGAGCCAGACTGGGAAACGGCAGCGTGCATTTCAAAACGTTCCAGACACGCTAAGCACAAACACAGGGCCACATACCCAAATCTTACGACACATCCACCTGTATCTTGGGCATCTCAGTGCCTTTGTGCATCTCTGACATATTCAAAGAAAAAAAAGAAAAGAAAAAAAAACACATACAAATGCATGAAAGGATAATACTTCTTCCACTGACCTTTGGCTGCACTGTTTCCATAGCAAGAAATGAAGCTGTGCTCTCCAAGCAGCCTGCGGAAGCAGCTTGACACTTCATTGCAGCGCGCATCTCCGCCACTGACACGGCAGGGCTGCTGTGCCACGTCCTCACGCTCAGCTGGGCACAGGAAGAGCATGGTGTTGCGATGGCTTGGCTGAGAGCAACCCAACACGTGGCAGCTGTTTTCATCTGGAGCCACACGCAGTGACCGTTAACAATGATGATATTGATCCTGCTAGCGCTACGAGCAGGGAATTCCAATCAGGCCCTGGAGGAGCTCAGCGAGCTGCTGCAGTCCCCTGCTGACAGCACTTCTGAAGACGGTGTATACAAATGTGTTCATCCAGTCACAGCAACTCCTAGAATAAAACTGAAAGTGAGAACGATTCATAAATATTTATCCACATATATCCAGTGTAAAAATGATATAGCAATAACACTATATTGATACAATGAGTCCACTGCGAGCCAATGAGTGTGCATATAATCAGCAGCATTTACACTGTGTCTCCAGCTCTTCCATTACCTTTCTTTGCATCTGGCCTTAAATTCTCTTGCAAGACAATCTGGACTGTACATGTATAGTTCCTAGTGAAAGAAAAATTGCGTGTCCTGTTTTGGCCTCTTGGCATTTCTGTAGAATAAGAATTTATGCCAACTTCGGGAGGTGTGACATGCATTTCACATGGCTGATGTCCTTGTGTGCTTTAACTCAGGGACTGCATGAGAAAAATAGAATAAAATCCTATTACCAGGTAAAGCATCCTGGGGGAAGGCACTGGTTGCAAGCCTAAGGAACAGATGCCTTTAAGCTCCTGCACTCTAACAAAGCCAGGCACATATAATTGAGTGAATAGCTCCGAATTACAAATAGAAATCATAAATTCTGCAAAAGGTTGTCTTTCAGGTTCATAACGCCCAGAGGGAACGGAGAGACAAAACTGTGTCCTTGTTAATTGCACTCGTGGGGTTCAGGGACTGGCTTCAGTGATGGAGCTGCCATCCCTATCACACCGCTGGGCCAGGATGTTCAGAGAGGGGCAGGTTTGCCACCTGGACATTTTCTACAGCAAAGACAACCAAGCATGAGCAGGCTGCGGGAGCCTGAGAGCTTTCAAAGCTACATGAGCACAACCCAGGGAAACCTGACCCGAGGCTGAGTTCGTGTCCAGGTCCTCCCCAGGTCCTTTCCAACAACTGCTGGTCCTGTAGCTCAAACTTCATCAAGTAATATCATGATACTTACTAAAAAAAGGCCTTAATGACTGGGTAATGTGATGAGGTGTGAGCAGTGCATCAGGAAATGAAAGGATGAAGTACAATAAAGGTCACAGTACTGGTAATCTCAGCACATTACAGTAGAGGACAGAAGGAAAATCTAAATTGTAAAAGCAATATCCTTTTTTTCTGTAGAAGTAAAAAAAAATAAAGGATTTTATATTCACCAAGAGCTAATAAAAACATTAAATAATCCACGTGAATGTGATCCATACCCAGTGGAATGGAAGACTGATGCTGTTTGTTTTTTTTTTACTAAGGGAAAAAGTATTGTCCAAAGTTTGGTTGCTTTTCTATAAAAAGAATTCATCCACCTTGATAGAGGCAATGGTAGTCCCATGAGAAGGCCCTAAGACATAAGCAAGTCTGGTGAAACATGGATCCTGACTTCGTCAAAAATCAGACAGACAAAATCCTCAAAAGCTGTCAGAAAAAAAAAGAAATCTCTTCCTATGAGCCAACTTATCTGTCAGTGGCAGGGGGCCAGGCTGGATGGAGAATGGTGTTGGAAGTTTTCTGACCAAGTACGTCCATTTTATCACCCCCTGAATGTCAAACTACCCAACTCCCAAAGGTGTCTTTTCTGGCAGCTGCTAAAAGAAAATAAAAGCAAAACAAAACAAATCCTAAAACTAAGCCCTACAAACAACCAGAAAAATAAGGAAAAAAGAAAAAGAAAAACACGCATCAGGGAAGGAGCAGCTGCCTCAGTTGTTACCAATCCATTTTCCCATTCTTTACTCAAATCTAAAACATTGCCATTTTTCCACACATCATCTTTCCCCCTCGTAAGTCACCGTCAGAAGGACCAACAAGAGATTTGGGGTTTTTTTTATTTTCTCTAATCCTATCTACCACATTTCAGCAGCTTGGTTCTTTGTGCAGTTGTAAAGAAGCTACCAAAAAAGCACAAAACCTATTTGCACTGAGTCAAAATAATTATTTTAGTGACTGCAGACAGTTGAAATACATATGGATCGCCATGGAAGCTATGAGCAAAATAATACTAAATTAGTAATTATTTGAGTGAAATAATGATAACAAATAATGAATACGATTGCTGTTCAGTAGCATATGAGCAATCTTTCTTTCTCCTCAAATTCCCAGGGTCATATAACGTTATCAAGTACATGATTTAGTAGACAGTATCCGCATATAATTACTTACCCTATAAAATAATGTCTGTGGTTTATGAGCAGTTAAATGCTACCATCCACTATTCCATTTCACACTGGGGCTCAGGTTTGCTGCGCATACAGATGTTTAAGTTGTGCTGCAATGCTCCCTATAGCTCCATTGGTTAGAAAACAAACACATATTTAGCTTTTTAGCATTAATATTCAAGCCTGAGTTTCAAATTCACTTTCCATAAATATTCTCTCCTGTTGTCTCCTGTGTCTACAAATACTCATCCTGATAAATTCATTGGCTTTGAAGAAGGCAATTTCATGAAAAGCCATAAAGCAAACTGTACTCTTCCTTAAGTAAATACCCACTCAGAATACTCACCTCAACTTAAGGATACTCCCGTTCAGTTGTAGTATTTCATGAGTTATAGCTGGCCTCGGGATGCACTGATTTCATGATCTGGAAAGAGAAAATGTCCCGAGGTGATGAACATACAGAATGCAGTAATTAAATGATTCTGTGTTCTAGTTCTAACACGGTAACGCAGCAGTTATCAGATAACACGGTCTTTAAGCTGCTTGATCCTTAACACAACTTGTAAAACTTTCATTAAGTAGAATAATCACCCGAAATTAAACCTTTCTCTTCCACAGAAACAAGTTGGGAATGTTAGGCTCTAATCAATCTAACATGATTAATTAGAAAGAAGCAACCAATATTGATAACTGTGGGCAGACTTTCCCAGTTTTTGGCATAAAAATTAACTCATAGAGTACAGATTGTTGTAAACCACACTGGTAAGAGCACCGGTCTAAGGGACGAGGAGCAGTGAGGACAGCTCTGTTGTGGACCAGGACGTGGACAGGTGATGATTGCACCATTCCTCCCTCTTCACCCCTTGTTCCCTCTGAACCGAGGAAGGCACAATGCTGGATTCATACACCATCCTCCCCTTTTTGCAGTGTTACTTTATTGCATCTTCAGTCTTATTTCACTGCTCTATCCTCTGTTCACATTGTGTTGTTTAATTTTGTTGCCCTAATTATCACTTTACTGGGCTGTGCAGCTCAAGCCATCAATTCCAGTCAGCATTTTGGTGCATCTTTCCAATTTCTGCTCTCAATAACCTCTCCAGCAAAAGGCAGTGAAGCATTTTTGAGTTTGAACAAGTCCATCTGAAGTCCAAGTAAGTTACAAAGTCCAACAAAAGGAGGATCTTAGGGAGGCATGCCCCAGTGTGTGTATGTCAACTGCACTCTGGGATGCTCTCCAGCAAGGGATGCTGTTACTCATGGGCTGCTCCTGAGAACTGCACCTTGATCAGAACGAATGGTTTGGAAGGAAATGCCCTGCACACACTGGAGGCATAAAGAGAAAATAGAAAGGGGAAGAGGTGGTGAGGCCCCATCACTGGATGAGTTCAAGGCCATGGATGGGGCCCTGGGCAGGCTGAGCTGGTTCCTGGCTACAGCAGAGCCTTGCTGAGATGCCATAGCTGGGGATGCCAGCAGTCTGCTCCTCGCTGAGCTGCACCAGGCTTCTGCAGAGCCTTTGAACTAGAATATTCCCTTGAAGGGAGACTCAGAGGGAAGAATTACCTGACAGAAGAGCTCGATTAACGTCACTGCAGAAGCACACAGATGGCATTGATTTCATGCATCTCCCCGCCACCTCCAAATAAATGATTTAAAGGGGAATTGCTTGAGATTGACAAAGGATCTGCACAGAGCTGCCTGCCTGGAGGTCCTCTCCTGAGTTTGCCTCCATGGGAGGGAATGTTCTGCTCTGCTGCTGCTCTGCACAACCAGATAAATAAATGTCTACATGGGTCCTAATTAAGACCAAAACTTAAAAGGAAAATACCAGGTAAGTGAACGCTGCACAGATGTTTAGAACTATTTATGAAGGATTGCAGGAAGAACACCTGTCAGAACATTTGACAGAAATGGAACTAAAACCTCCCTGATCTAAAAGGCAAGGAAATATAAAAAGATAAATCTTACCCTCTTCTCTTCCCTCTGCATAACACTAACGTAGGGCAGAGACAACACAGTAAAGCATTTTCAAAGGAAACAGCTGGCAGTCAGCGTGCTGCCTATTTAGGCACCTAAAGTACACATTAACTCTTGTCTCCACGTCGTTAAATAATGAACAATACCGTTTGTTCTTGTGCAGGATCTGTTGGGATCATACCTCATAAACAACTCTTCTTGAAACGTACAGCGGATGCTCAGAGGACTGATACAATCTACAGCGACAGATGGAAAGAGAAGACTAAGACTACTAAAAAATGAGTAATAATACTCCTCTATGCTCGTGTGTTTGCAAAATTGTGAAATCTCAGTATCTCTATTAAGAGAGTAAGGTTGACTCAGAAAAAAACACAATAGAGCAACTAGAATTTGATAGAGAAATGTGTGCATAAAATAGTGATAGGAATCCACTAGAAAGATCAGAATACAAAATGTTAACCTGCGGCCATAACCCAAATCGAAGAACACGGCAACCGGGCACAGAACAAAGCACTCCAGTAGTGCACACAGAGATGGGATACAGCTTTTTTTGTACTGACTTAATGCTGGCGCATAAAAAAGTCTGTAGTAATGCCTTCCTGTATCTTATTTTGCTCAACAGCTATTATTTCAAGTGGAAAATATTTGTTAGTGCAAAACTACCGCAGCTTTAACGCCATATTCCCTCAGTGAGTTAAGGTAAACACCAAATTCTAAGAGACATAACCACAATGCTGAAAGCACACACAATTCTTTATTATTGAGCCTTTGCCTATGACAGAACCTCATAAGGATTTTAATCAATTCCGCTTAACATTTAAGCATCCTATGTGTCTATAAACATGAGCTTAACTCAAAGGTGGTGCTTATTAATAAGATCATCCTACTTACTGCTTAAGCATAGGGCCTTGCTGGCATTCAGCCCAGACCGGACCTTGCTCTCACTTCTATCTTCATAGAAGGATTTGGATAGTTTCAACAAAAGCTGGTGATTAACCAATTAGAAGAACTGCAGCCAAGCACTCTGACCCCCCTCCAGCCCCTTACACATGTGCGGAGGTGAAGCTGCCCTGCATAGGAACCAGGAATGGGAATTTCAACAGGAAAATCCAGTGGTCACATGCCAAGTGCCATCATCGCACTTCCCACGTGTTTTTAGGTACTGAAAGTGTTCAAGGTTCAAAACAAAGCATTCAATAACAGCATACCATGCTGCTGCTAAGTTTCAGAATAACTTAAATATCCATTTAAGTGCAGTATTGTTTTATAGAGGCAACACTTCCAAAAGGGCATATGGAGGACTCGACCCAGAGGTCAACTGACTAAAGCACTCTAACATCTGTAAGTTACTGGGGAGTTCCCCAAAAAATGAAAGGAAGGCCAACCATCTTGCATAGCTGTAACAACCTCCGAAGTTCAACTTTTCCCACTTTCTATGATTTTCACAAGGAGTTTTCTCCAGATAATTTCTACATATTGCATTAGAATTGAGTGTGTTACTTCCTTGGGCAACATTTGCAGTAAAAGTAGTCCTGAAGCAAATGTTCAAAATGCATCAGCACTTTCTAGGATTAACAGCCTGGTATTTTTATGCACAAAGTGGGATGGGAGGAGGAGGGAAGGAAATTTCACACATGTCAAGAGGAATTGGTTTGCAAACATGTGAAAGCCCTTAAATGCTATTTCTGAAGGGGTTGGTAGCCAACATGCCAGCTGGGCAGAGCACTGCCTCAAACGGTTATTTCTTAATGAATTTTTGAGTGAAAGCTCTGAAAGACTCAAAACTCGTGAGGACAGCAAAGAATTTGAGGCTTTAACCCATGCCCATAACAGCATGTCAGCCCACATTCTTACAATACGCAAAGAGTAGCATGGTTCAGTAGCTGGCTGTTCTTTTCCTACGCTTGGTATGGTTTTCATAACTAAAGAGGTCTTTGATCACTATACTCTTTAAAGGTATATTTCATTTATACTTTGTTAAAATAAACATACCCTCACATGCAGAAGAAAAAAAAGTGGTTGATAGATTGCACTGTTGAGCTTACTAGTTTGCGTTGTTCCCCATCGAAATGGCTCTAATTTGATGAACAGATGCAACATGGCATATAAATGAGTAAACCACACTGACCCAAAAACGAAGCCCAGAACTTCACCCTCTTATTCTTCTTTCCTTTGGTGACTGGTAAGGCCATATTATTCTCTCAGGAAGAAAAAAAAAAAAAGCAAAAGCAATGTAATGTTTTTTCCATTATTTATTTTCATTTGCTACTCAGCTGCATATTGATAAAGATCTACAGAGTTTGAGGAAATTTGCCTTCCTGCCAGTTGAGAACGTTAAGAACCATCTGCTTTTGAAATGAATCTTCCTTTACCTTTTAAATAATTAACTCCTGTTGATCAAATGCATCCTTCAGTCTGGTTGGTAAAGGGGGAAAAAAGAAAAAATGCACTCATCCATCAAAAGAAAAACACTGCATTTTTTCCCTTGTAATTCACTGCAGTAATCAGAGTAACAGAGCTGGGCCATCGGACAAGGACAAATATCCTTGTACGTGCAGTGTGTTCCGACATGGATTAACATGAATTCCAGGTGTGAAATTGTTCTCACCCCCAAGGCTGGCTTGAATTTATCACCAGTCTGTAATAAAGACTGAAGAAAACCTCAGATTCAACTCCAGATGTTTCACAAGGGATCAGACCCTGCTGAAGAGAGATCTCAGTGGCACAAACAGCTCCATAAATCATTACTGGCTCCTCACCACCTGTAACCTTTTGATCTCAGACCATTACCACCAAGATATATCTGCATTATAAAACAGCTGATTTGCTCTGTCTTCTGTGAGGATGTCAATGTTTAACGGGTCCTTGGAATGTTAAGTAATCCTCTTTCCAGGTCAAGATCAAGGTGAATAAGGTGGGGAAATAAAGCCTGCCTGTGCTGTGCCTAAGTGGAGCATTAAAAGGAAGATCCGAGGACTGGGAAATCCCAGAGCTGCAAATTGCTGAAGGCTGGGAAAGCCCATGACTGTGCAGTGACGGCCTTTTTCTTCTTGCAATCAATGCCCTGAAGCCCTCATCTCTATCTTCTTACAAATAGAAGAGACTCCTTTTGCCTGTTAAATGGACTGACATTCAGCACGCCCATACAAGCAAAGCCAAATTGTAAAAATCTACTCGAAGAGCCAAGATGTGTCACATGTTTTTCTGTTGCAAATCTTGTCACTGAGGGATCAGGATGACTGCATTCTCACAGGCATTGAATGCATTAAATACTTCCTACAGAAAGCATCCTGCTGGCAACACGGTGATCATTGCTAGGTTCTTGAGCTTTGCCTTTCATAATTACTCAAAGGTGTATTATTTTCAGGGACACAGGCCTAACTGAATGCAAGTATGCATATATCCATACATACTTGGGAAGCCCTGTATTATAATAAAATTAACATTCTGGTTAAAACAAATGATTTTATCTTATCACATGCATTAAAAAAAAAACCAGATTGAACTTAACTGACCTTGCACTTTAATTAAATAGCTGAATGTCAACTAGAACATGCCAAATTAATTATCATACATTCACACCTCACATTCACCCCCTCCAAAAAAAAGTTGTGGGGTACTAAAGTACAGTATTTGCAATACTCATAGCCTTGACCAGTAAATCATCTATGAGGAAGTAGCTGAAATCCAACATGACTTGGAGCGAATCATACCTTGTGCCCTGTTTGTTTCTGCAAGCGCTGTGTGCCACTGGGGTCTGATTTCTGTAATATTGACTGACTGCACACAGGAAAAGCCCTACCAACACTCTCCATGAGAGCTCCTTACAACAGACAACTAATATCTGAAATCTCTCCCTATGACACCTACTCTCCGTGCTACTCTCTATGCTACAGGAGAGATACTGCCAGCCTTGCTTATTGCTAAACGCTGTTCAAAGACCCGGTAACAACACACACCTCTTTGCCAGACTGAAAGCCAAGTCCTTACCCACACCCTCACTACAGCCAGAGCATCCACTGCCCCCCACACACAGCCCAGCACTGAGGTGGATTGAGCCCATTTTCCACAAATGAATGGTTTAACGCAAAGTTTGCTCTTGCCCAGTACCTGACCCTGTGTGAAGGATGTGGTACCCAGGATTTACAGATCAATTACTTATGCAGTTCAGAACGACGTATCCTCATTCCACATAGGGTAATTCACAAAAAAATATTTCCCACAGTGATTTGCAGAATTGCATAATGCAGTTATAAAGTTAAAATAATGGCAGAGGAAAAAAGGAATTAGAGTCTATAACCACTGAAGAAGAAATATGTTTTCAAATGTGATTTGCAAATAGACGGTGAATCAATGAGGCAGGGAGACTAGAGGATGCTTCTATGGGAAAAATAGCCAGGGAATGAAAAGTGGGGCATTTAACAAGGCACTGCACTCCTTTACTGCTACTTGCATGGACTGTCTTCCACCATTAATCTGCAAATTATTCACTGCTGGATCCCCAGTAAGGTTGTTAGCACCAGACTTTACTTCTGCTCTTTTTCACCTCACAAAAGGCACCTGGTGTGATGTGCTCACACGAGTCAGAGCAATCGCTGGCCCATGGGATGCCACGCAGCAACATGACTCCTGCCAGCAGCAGCACCCAGGAGCAGCAGGGCTCAAACACTCCTCACTTGCAAGTTTAATGTTTCCAGTATGTGTTTCACACGGACAATTACTTCACGCAGAGGAATATGCTTTGAATACACCTGGACTTTTCCTGTGCTACTTAATTCACAGTGAGGAATTTGGGACGTACCCATTTGGTGTTAAAGACAATGACAAACTCAGATACTGCGGGTAACAGAGCCGAAGTAATGGTGATAGAGAGAGCGATATTGGTAGTAAGACTGATTTCAGTGGGCATAAGCTTGAGTTTGGTCCTTGTGAAATACACTGCAGCAAACTTAAAATTGCTCAAAGGCCACGTTTGGAAGGAAAGCATCATCATTTCAAGATGGACAGAGAAAACCCACCCAAGCCTGCAGGCTGATGGCTGGCAGGAGGCCTTGGAGCCCTCACTTGGGAAAGAGGTGCATGCTAGAGGAAAGCCAAAGCTCCAGAAATCCAAGTCACTTCATTTACTGTACTTAAAGCTCCATACGCCTTAACCTGCATTCAGTCCCCTTGTAGTCAGCTTGGGATGGCGAGGAAAAGAAAATGGTAGCAGGGTAATCTCTGTCAGAAGCATACAGAACTTACCCTGTATAATGCAGACACTGAACTGCCAGTAGTCAAAAAAATAATAAAGGCTGATCTCAGTTTCTGTCAAATCAAACCGACACAAAAATCTTGGAAACTGATGTAAAAGAAAAAAAAGAAAAATCAATGTCAATCCATTTCTTCACTCAAAAGCGACAATCCAACAAGACAATCAGAGCTTTAAGACTGAAAGTGATTTCTGTACTTTCTACAAGTGGGTTCTGGTAGAAGCAGAACCAAATAGATCGTGTACAAAAGTACCATTTCCTAACCGAAATTTCCATAATCCCACTGTTACATCCACAGACAGCGAGCACAGAGCAGCAGTGAAGCCTGCAGCTGAAATCACTTTCTGACAAAGAAGAAAGTAAGAACAAAGTGCAACAGATGCAAGTTAGAAAGATCTCCGTGAAAGGCAGAATAATTTGTAGGCCTACCTACAAATCCCAGCAGCATTCCCTCAAAGCTATGTACGTTTAGAGCCAGCAGGAATCATTCATCACACCGGTAGCTGCAGAAGCATTGTGTGGCCAGCAGAGAAAGGCAGGCACCTCCAGAAGGTCTTTCCTTCACTCATCAGCTCAGGCAAAGTTAGGCTCAGAAGCAGGATCCAGCCTGAAAGCACTCAGCAAGGTCTCAGTGATGTGACTCTACTGCAACAACAACGTTAAAAACAAGAAACATTGAATGAAAAGCAGCAACAGAGAACAGCAGTTTAACAATGTAGTGAGTGTTAAGGACATCAGGAAAAGCCTGTTGATTCCCTGAGTTTTAGAGCAGGTCTCACTTCAGCAGAACTCAGGAGGCATTCAACAGTTGCATCTCCCCAAATCCTCATGCTTTCTGAGTTCAGACTGCTCACGTGCACATGGAACACACACGCACTGCCCACGCTGAGAGCCTCAGCCTCTCCTGATGAGCACACTGCTCTCAGCAGCGGCCATCCCTGAGCTCTGCTCAGCCCCTGCACCACCAGCTGCAAAATGGGCTCCTGAGCTCAGCTCCAAACGTCCCACGGCACTTTTCCCAAAGGCTGCAGAGGATTGCTGGATGCTCGTCCTACCTTTTAACTACTTTCTGTGGAAGGAGAAACCATCAGTTTCACCAACAGACTTTATGAGCGGCGAGACAGCAAAGCACCATCACACACAGCAGGACTAGCAGGCAGGGCCCCAGTGGCTCCCATGGCACAGAAACAAACTCAGGCTGAATAATGCTGAAAAATGAAAAAGTAAGGAGGAGGAGAAGGGAGTATTATTGATGGGGCAAGCCAAGACCTTTAAAACAGGCATTTCTGTACTTACCGGTTAAAATTAGGTTGAGCTGCTGAGAGCGTACGCATCCTTGGGGCTGCCTCTCCAGCCATCCCACAGCGGTTCAGCGTGAATCACTTCCATGCTGATTCACACAATAGCTCGCAGGCTGAGGTGGCCAATAATTCAATTAGCTGACTGAATTGGAAGTTGTATTTTATCTCAATAATGCAGCAGTTTGGACTATAATAATTTCCTTTGACTGCTGGAAAGGAATTGGTACATAATAACACGATGAGTGGTCAAAATAGAAAAAGCGATTTTTAAGCGTGCTATGGAGAAAGCCTCGCTCAGCCAGGACGCCCGTGTTTGCTTTAGCCCTGAGAAGGATGTAACGCAATTCAGCTGAGTCCCCTCAAAAGGACCACAGCGCTGAGTGGCGGCGTAGAACCTCATCTTGAGCCTAAGCCTCTGAAGCTGAGCACAAAAGCTGTTTTATTGCTTGATTTGCAGGCAATAAAGTAACAAGTTAGAAACACTGAGTATCATTTGTGTGGCTGCATTCCAGTAGAAATGGGAAATTCTGAAGCAACTGCTCACAGCCTTATACAGTATCACTCGGGCCTTTATAAATCATTTCCTACGCCGGCAACAGGCAAGAAGGAAGAGAAAACGGCAAGGATGCCTTCCAGCTGGTCAAGTAAGGGTTACCTTTAATGGCCTTGTCCACATACAGAGCAGAAAGCTCGGCATCCCTCAGACTGAAGGCCCGGTGCTTTGAAGGTGAGCTCTGCTGCACACATCATGTCAGCTCAAATACAGATACTAAAAAAAGCACTGGAGAAGCATCCCATCGCTGCCTGCAATGTCAGAGACCGCTCTGGGTGAGAAGCGGTTTGAATGCACCTCTCCCATATTCACACAGCAATACCAACTCCTCTGATTATTTAATTTTCCATTCTGAATCTGACAGCCCGCAGTACTTTGAGACACGAAGCGCTGTGTTGCCTGGCTGTACCAAAGCAGTTTTAATTGTCTTTTGACTGCGACAGGAATAGACTGCTTGTTTCCAGGTGGGTTACAGGAAATGTTAGAGGGTACATTCACAAAACTCAAATCATCAAATTCAAAGTTGTATTTTAAAAAGAAATGGTCCAAATATTTGTTTTTATCTAAGATGAGAAGATTTGATCACCTGAAAGTGCTTTAAACACGTGTACGTTTTAAGGATTTTCATTAAGTTAGTTTAATTTCTGCTTTAGAATCCAGTGTCAGTCCAACTGAAATTAAAACTTCAAATCACTTTCTGCATTCAGACCCAGACTCAACAAGGCACAGAAAAGCCTGTGCTGAAATAACTGCAAGCTCACATACTCCAGCTATTTCAAGTAAAATATACAGAGCTGGAAAGTTTCCCATCTATGTTTTATGTTAAGGATATACATAGACATCATGCTGAGCTGCAATCTAGCTTACAGTTCTTATTTGAATTGGCAAAAAATAATACTGAACAACTCATCAATTCTTGGAGTTGGACTCGATGGTCCTTAGGAGGCCTTTCCAGCTCTGGCTATTCCATGACTCTGCGCTGAGGTTTAAATGGAAAGGCAAATGTCTATCGAGTTGCTGTTCCCAGCCACACCGCTTCAACCAGCGACGAACTGCTCCAAGACCTCTTCTCCCAGCTTTGTGATGTACAGTGCCGGAATCGTGAATAAGCAAAACCTGCTGTGAGCACACCCCCCCAGTAGGATATTGCAGACATATCACTCCTGACAGGGCTAAGCGATAGGTGATAGCGATAAGTGGGGTTGGAATAAAATATGATTAAACCAGTCTTTTCCATTCTGCCTTGATTTAGGAGTACAAAGTGCAAACTATTCATCTTCTGCCCAGAAGCAGTAAATCAACTGATAAAGAAAAGTGAGAAGTAAGTGCGCTGCCAGGAAAATCAAATCATCACGTGCTGGAAAACTGCTTATGGAAAGCAGGAAAACAGGATTCAATAGTAACACAGAAACATCAGAGTGATCAGAGCTTACAGAAGGTTGGGACAGAAAGCAACAGCAGCAGCCAAACACCAAAGGAGGGGAGACAACAATAAATATCAGCAGGTCAAAGCAGTGGGGAGCAGCTGAGGTGACCTCTGCTTGGGGCTGCAGTTGTTCCCTGCTCCATTCTGTGGCCACGTGTCTGTGGGAGCACAGTGCAGTCTGTGTGGGCAGGTCAGTGGGTTTTACCCCAAATAAAAGACGGCTAGAAGTGTTCCCATCTTTATGAGGAGACACATCTAAGGCCCTTTCCAGACAAAGCTCACCCAGCACTGCAGAAGGTCAGTGCCTGATACAGAAAGCAGGCCAGCCCCTCACAGAACTGCACAACACCTCTCACTTTGCAGTGCGAACCGGTTGGGCTCATGCTACACCAGCTCCTGCAATAAAAGGGAAGGGCTTTGCAGAAGTAGCAGGAACCAGGCTGCCCAGCTGCCTGCTCTGCCCACACTCTTGCTCCCAATTACCAGGTGGTTTGCTCATGCTCGTTATAATGCCATCCAGTGCTGCACCCAGCTGCCCTGTGCACAAAGCCTCTCCCATCTGACAAACACCATGGCTTCTATTCTTCCAACAGAGTGTTTCTTCCCTCTTTCTCAGAGAGTTTCTAAGGAATAATTCAACTGAAAATCCTATGTGCTGCAAGGTATGACACTGTTATGTCCCTCCTAAAAATAATGGTTCCATTTGAGCACATTGCTTTGTCCTGCAGTACTCCTGCTATCCCTCTGCCAACATCAGGATGTTGAATACAGACAGCAACACAGTAAAATGAAGCATGTTTTAAACTTGTGGGATGGAAAAGTCTTAGAGTTTGAGTGAAATAATTATCCTGAGGTTAGGCTGTAACACTGAACCACTGAGGGATACACTGCCGAGCCTCCCGAGGAGGGATCACAGCCTTAGCCAGGCAGGGATGGAATCATGAAACAGAATTGGCATTCTTTAGAGAAACAGCAAGGCAAAATGAGCTAGAAACAAGCTGAATGGGTGAAACGAAGGGGATAATCCTGCATTTTTCACAAAAGCCTACAAGGAGATTAGTTGCCAACACCAGCTATATTCTTGCAGCTGTGGTTAAAAGGAGTGCTTGATGAGTAATTGGTAATTATTCATCCTTCCCTAATCTTGTAAATCAGTAATAATAACAAAAGTCCCCATACCACCACTACTGTATGATTAACAACACATTTTGCCTCTAAATTTTAACAACTTCACACAATAATTATTAGAATTCTTAATGGCAGCTGGACTTTGGTGGGACACGCCATGGGGCCAGGCAGCAGGGAGGGACATGCTGGAACTGGGCAGATCACCCTGCATGGAGGCAGGAGTGGGACTGTCTTATCAAGGATGGAACATCTCAACCTGCAGCAGACATCCTTACCACCGGAAGTAACAGGGTGTTATGGGGGTTCCCCGTCCAGGGCCCTTCTTTATGACAAGATACAAAAGGACTCTCAACTGGCAGAATTGGGCCATAAGCAGGAAAGCTAGACAGCTGGCCTTGGGCAGTGCCATCCACCACGACTGACCTGCTGCTAGCATAGAGCACAGGATCTGACTGCCACAGAGACGTGTCCCATTGCTGCAGCTTCCCCTGTGCTCCCCGCAGCATGAATATGAAAATAATTACACCAGCTCTTAGTTCAAAGGGGCTCTTTGTTCCTCACAAAGCCAATTACAGCAAGCAGGGTAATCAGCTCTGAGGACGGGCCCTGCACACTGACACGCACCTGCACGGAGCGCACGGACACAGCCAGCCCCAGAGCCAAGTGCTCACGTCTGCAGCGTGCTGCCTGCATCTGAGACAGAACAAAGTGACGAAATCGGGGTTTGGGAAGGCAAACAGAGCCGTATCGTTTCCCTTTACATCTCCAGAAGCTTCTGGTTGAACAATCCTATCCTAAAGCACCGTTTGTAGAGCGCTCGGCATTAATTTTGCAGGCACGTTGCCACGAGTATTCAATCAGAGCGCTCAACTGCACAGCAACGGAATGCTGACACCTACTGCCACACACTGCCACCAGCCCGACAGCAGCCTGGAGCATCCCACTGGGATGGCACCGAGCTGGCAGCGGGGCCTGCAGCTCTCAGGGTGAGCAGCAGAGCTGCAGAACTCGAACGATGCAGAGCTGCTGCTATGCTGGTGAAGGAGTCACATGTGTGTGCATCACAGGCAGACAGAGCATTACTCATATTAATGAGGATTTGCAAGGCAGCTCCAGCTCTGGCTGGGAAACCTGGAGAAATGCAATGATTCAGCCATAAGAGTCATTCAGCGTCTCACATGTGCTTTCAGAAAGAAAGAACAATTCTTCCATGATACACATACACAAAGGACTTACAAAACAAATAAGTAAACATTAATCTTATTACCATTAGTTTGGATTGAAGCAAAACATCTGTTGATCTCAGTCCATCACCAGCAACTGTGGAAAATCTTTTACTGAATCAACTCATAATAAATACTTGAAAATAATTGCATTTTTTCCTGATTTTACTGTGTCTGAATTAGTTTCCTCTGTATTGTATCACAAAAAGAAAATCAGATTTATAAAAAAGTGCACATAAAAATAATCTTTAAAAGAAGTTTTAGAATGGAAGTCAGATTCTCTGATTCCAGGAGATCTCACACATTGGGTGTGCCATCTCACAGAGAAGCTGTGAGCCAATAGGTGGGCTAATGGCTCCATTCATCTGGAGGTAAATGGATGGGAAGTATGGGAGCACCGCCACAGTGAGCACTGGTACCTATGGACTCCATTTCTTTACATCCAGCCACCTGAAGGAGAGGGGCAGAGCAGTGCAGAGAAGTTGAATTCTATTAACAGGGTGCCCTGACTGGGGTTATCTGAGCTGGAGCTGTGTGACAAGCACATGCATTGGAATCACCCAACAATTGCTTCTGGATTACCATCACTGGGCCACTATGCAAAGGAAATCAAAGCAGTAATGATGAACTATTACTGCAGGAGGGAGCACAGAGTTGGCTGTTACCCCCATCCGTTTTGGCTGCAACAGAGATTTGCTTTGGGAGAAGAAATTACTGTTGCATTAACACTGAAAAGAATAGACTGTAATAATTATTTCATGTTTCTGTACAAGTGTATATGAGAACTCCTACAGCTGCTACATGGGGTTTTGCTATTATTTCTGTAAGCTGCACGCTCTGACACCGAAACATGCACAAATTCCTTTTTTTTTTTTTTTTTCCCCTCCTCCTGTCTGGAAATAGAACATGGAAAAAGCCCTCCGTTCTCTCACACCTCCTTAGCAGATGGCGCTGAAGCTGCACACCTCCCACAGCCAGCTGGAAGGGGTGCAGGAGGAAGGTTCCCCAGGCCCAGGTGGGTGGAGGAACCCCATGGGGATGGCACCGCTCACCCCCACACCATCCTGCCCAGGGACAGCCCCCAGCCCACTGCTCAGCTCCACAGTCAGCTCTGCTTCTCCTTCTCTCTGTGCCTGAACACCCTCAACTCCTACTAAAGCTCACTCTTCTTTAGCCAGGAGTTTGCTTGCATCTTTCCAAAGTGACAGCAAAGCAATGCCTGCTGGTTCTGACCTCTGTACAACTGAGAGAAGACCACATTCAAGTCTTTTCTGAACCATTTTTCTCTGAGAATATTCTACATTCCATAAAGCACAAAGGTTTTTAAACAGGCTATCTCACTTGCCCTTGGTAGCATCTATCCACAAATACAAATTATCACCTACGTGCTGTTACTATGCAAAAGCAACTCTGATATAACCAATAATTAGAAATCAATTACAGGGCTTGAGTGCAACAGAATTCTCTTGTGACTTGGGTGCCTCTATGCGTCTATTTGCAGCATTTGTAAGTGTGATAATCTTTCTTAATAATTCTTTATATGAACAGAAAATGCCTAAGGTCTTATTCAATTCCCATTTATGCCCAAGGAAACCCGCCTGTTTAAATTACTGATGCCTTGTTCTTCCCATAATGCACTTTGATGCAACTTCTTACAAATACACGTTAGCCATAAAACCATTCCAGCTTTGGAGCAGGTAAGCTAGTAATGCTGCGTATTGATTCAGGCCCTGACACAAACTCTGTTTTTATTTTTCCCCCAAGATGTAGTTCATGATTTTTCCTTTCCTTACTAAAGAATTCCAAGGAACGAGGGCCGGACTGGCAGGACCCTTCCCCAAAGCTGACCGTGGGTCTGCAGCGATGGCTGCTGCAGTGGTAGTGGCATATCTCAGCCTTGCACTCAGCGTAGGACTGCTGACCCATTCTCACTACTGAGAACATTTTCTCAGTTCCATGCAGTGTTTCATTCTTAGTTTCTCATTCGAGAAATTTGACTGGATCGGGAACGCTGGAGGACTGAGCAACATTTTGTTGTAGAGATGCTTTTCCTCCTTTAGCTGAAAGCCAGGTGTGAGCGGAGCTCCCTGCTGCTCGAGGCACCTCACCACCTCACCCTGCTGCTGATGCTCTCTGCCTCACTTTGTCACTGCTGTGGGAACCCCCGGGCTGTGCTACAGAAAAGCCAGGGCTGCTTTTCACATTCAGTTCAGACAGATGCACAGATCTTTACCACACAGCGATTCTACGATGTTACAGTTACAGCTAAGTGCTCCTCAGACTCCAATAAACAACAACAGAGAGTGCTCAGGCTTGCTTGTCAGAAATACGGACTGTTGCCAGAGTGGTTGTTTTGAATCCAAGAGCAATGCAACTTCTGAAGAAAAGTGTCTCAGGACCTAATTGAAAAGCAGCCTGAAGTGATACAAAGCCAGTCAAGTTTCCTCCTCCCACCAACCCATCAGTCACGCAGTAAAGCTGAAGCACACGAACAGCGCTGCTGCCGCTAAAAAACAAGACCGCATCACCAATAACCACACCTGGGAGGTGCACACACATTTCAATGAGAGCAGGTCAGGAACTGACAAAACCTTTGCCAATACCACCAGGTTGGCTTAAGCCATCGTCCCATTCCCTGCAGCAGTGCCTGAGAGGTGCAGCTCTGCTGGGAGCACTGACTGTGTGCTGGGAGCAGGGGCAGGGCATGGCCAAGAGCCCAGAGCAACTGCAGCCCACCAGCTTGACACGAAGAAACAAAACCAAGCAAAGATTCACCATAGACTGCTGCCTGCCTTGCAGCTGCTTCAGGAAAAGGGAAAACAGTGGAACACAAAGTATCAAAACACCCATACACATGGGTGCGCAGGCTTTGTGTGCCTCGGCAGTGAAGTTTTATTCAGCACAGTCAGAAATTCAGCTGTTCCACTGCTAAGTCAACTCTATTTGACACATCTGAATGATATTAGGAAAAAAAAATAAACCAACAACTTCACCACAGAGAGAAGCAAACAGCCATCCCACTCTGCAGAAGCATCCTCTCATCATCTGCTGGGGCTGACTTGCATCAAAACTCCCTTTTATTTCTACTTTGGAGCAGACAAAGAACACTGAG
Organism: Tragopan temminckii; assembly: GCA_028571105.1. NCBI lineage: Eukaryota > Metazoa > Chordata > Aves > Galliformes > Phasianidae > Tragopan > Tragopan temminckii. The sequence goes on along the minus strand of JAOWBP010004220.1, from coordinate 18,040,891 downwards.
CAAATCATTTCCTTGAATTATTCCAAGACATCTTTAATTTCTTCTTGGTTCTTTTTCTTATATAAGGTGCTGGAAGTGAGAACATCTACCAGACCTGCTGTCTTCCTTAAATCTCTTTGCATCTCCTCAGCCTCCTTTACTTATCTGTACCGTTCCTAGGGGAAAACTGTGCATTTACCAACATCTGGAACTGGGTTAAAGTGAGATTGAAAGCTCGGTGTGTCAGATAGAGAGCTGTTATCACAGCTTGATTTTGAACTTGGAATTATGCTGAATAACGTCCTCTCCAAACAACGTACCTTTAATGTGAATCAAAGGATGGTCTTCACTAGACGTGAGGATAAACCTGCAGCAATAGGAAAAAAGTGTATGAGCTGATGGACAACGTTAGCACTGATGTGGATTAGACACATCTATTCTGTTCCAGGAGTTTTGTGGATCAGAGCAATCCCTTTACAGTGATTAACTGTCATAGATTAATGTCTTCAGTTTTCAACTAATTTTTCCTTTTTTTCATCCAGTTTCAAACCGGGGAACTGAACTGATCAAGATTAGAAGCACGTTAATATTTTCCATATAATTGCCTGTGGGAGTGGGAGAAGCCACTGGATGGTATTTCTCAGAGCAGCAGCATCTTCAAACCTCATCCATGCTCGAACCCTAAGAAAACCTGACACCACGTGATAGAAAGAGCCATCCATGAATGTCATACGGTGATAACAATATTGCATGATGCCAGCTGTAAATTCATACATCGTTATTTCCCTCAAATCATTATTGAGAATGGAATGGATTTGAAAGTTGTTCAATAATGTAACCAATTGCAAGGCAGCACCCAAATCTGCACCGTACTTAAACAATCCTTGCTGTCATGAGAGCTTCAGGATGGTTGGTGTTTTGTTTTTTGTTTGTTTTTTTTGGTGGTTTGGTTTTTTGGTTTTTTTTTGTTTTCTTTTTTTGCTACCCTCAATTTCTTCATCATCCTGAGCTTTTTGTTTTGTTTTCACTTTTATGGCCAATGCTCCCACTATGACATTATGCACAAGCAGGCAGGTGATAAATATAAGTAACAACAGGATGCACTTAATTATCAAAGTTTCCCTTAAATGCAGGGAATAATTTGTCAATGACTAAATCAGAATTTAAAAAAAAAAAAGATAAGTTTCAGACTTTTCTTCCAAATTAATTCATGCAAGATTGATTGGCACTTCATCTCTGTTAACCCCTAAAATAATACTTCCATTACATTTTGCTGATTTCAACCCTTGTGTACAAAAATGAATAATACCTGCAGGTGCCTCTCAAAGTAATTTGACTTAATATATAATCAAATAAATACACGTTTTCAATACTTCAGAGTGCAATTTCCTACGCTAAACATAAGCTGGTCAGGAACAAATCGCCACGAGCCACATCCTCCCCTGCCTTTCCCCAGCTGTGGGGTGCAGGCAGCCAACACACAAATTGAGGATGCTCTACAGGACTTAAACACACGCATCTGTATGTTTAGTCATAGCTGTCACCATCTAAAAGTCAAACCAGCAGCCTGGTGGCCCACCGTGCCTCAGAAAACTCAGGAGAGCATCGTCACTAAAACAGCTAATTCAAAATGCCAAGCGGAAGAGGAATCGAGCAATTATGCCTATGTAGTACGAAGGGAAAACAAACATATTTTATCTTCTGCAAGTAATGGAAAACTACAATTCTTCTCTGTGCTCCTTCCACTGATGACTCAGCCATCAAATCATCTGTGCCAATCCCATAAATTGACACAACATCTCCACTGGAAGTAAACAGAAAGCAGGAGTGCATTTCTAAAAGGTAAAAATACGATTCCCTAACAACAGTAGTTGTTTTACTACCTCATTAATAACTCAGCACCATACAAGAACGCAGCAATGTACGGAGCAGTTGCACTTTTGCAGCTGTGACAGCACAAAGGTGCACTGAGAGGAAGTCTGCAGGAAAGGCAGCGCGTTCCGTCAGAACAGCTGATGCAGTCAGAACAGAGAGGCATCCAAACCTCCTGGGCTTCACTTGGCTTTTTTTTTCCCCCCTTATCTAGGCTACTAAGATGTACTACTCTCCTTTTCTGCTTTGCTTAAGAATATATTCACAAAGGGCTGAAAGCCTTTGGGAGATCACTTGAGATTTTCCTAATTGCAGCTTTGGGCGCAGATCCTCAGTGCCCCCAGAAGCCCTTTTCTCATGTGCCCATCCTGTCTCTGTTTCCCCATCAGTAAAACAAGGTAAATTTTTCCACTGCCTTGCAAGGTACTATGAGTACGCTTACAATGCTGCAGATACATTAGCAAATTACTTTCTTAATGAGATGCTCAGATATGACATTAATAAAATCTGACATCAGATGGGAAAAAACAGTGATGATTCAGAATTTTAAGAAGGAGGTGGTGAAGTCCTGAGCAAACTCGTGATTCCCACAACAGCTCAGCTGCCCCTCTCTGACAGCATCTCCAGGAGTTGGGACCTCTGGGCACAGGTCGACCTGCTGCCCCCTGGGAGTGCAGATCAGTATGCATAATCCCAGAAACACGGGGCTGGAGGGGTACCTGGAGGTCATTGTGGATGCCCCATCCCTGGAGGCATTCAAGGCCAGGCTGGATGCAGCTCTGGGCAGCCTGATCTGGTGGTTGGCGACCCTGCACATAGCAGAGGGGTTGGGACTAGATGATCATTGTGGTCCTTTTCAACCCAGGCCATTCTATGACTCTATGATCTCCTCGGTACACCAAAGAGAAATAAGCCATCCTGAAACTCAGCAGGGAAAGAGATCTCAGAGCTTCTAGTCAACTAAAAACTAAAAAACTTGGAACACCATGAACTCAGAACTTCTGTGAAGTTTTCCTAAGGCCCCGAGCACAATTTATCATCACAAACAGTATTTTAGGAGTATCTGACAACTGGAGAGTATTTACATTAATACACAAGAGAATAATGAGTTCATACAAGTGGTCATAGTTGACTGAACAAAATAACCTCAGTCAGGTACGTAATTAATCCTTTTATTACTCTGATGAATCAGCTGCTCTTATCTGAAACAAAAACACTCTTCATCATTATTTTGTTCTGCAGAGGAGACCGTATTATTTGGATGGCACATCCAAATGGAGATCAAGTACACTCACCTACAGTTTAGAAGTTACATCCAAATAACTCGAGCACTTTTTTCCACCTAAGTAGAATTTCATAAAGTAAAGCCTGCAAAACACGAATGTTTGGTGCAAACAAACAGAGAGCAGAGGACAAACTGCCATCTAACCTGTGCACTTCCAATACATGAGCCATTCTCCAAAATTTTTCTTGCTAAGGAGTAGTCAAGAACTCCATGGATTTAGCCAAAAATACAGGTGGAGCCCATCAAACAGTTTTACAGGTGGCTAAAACAAAACAAGGAAAACCTTTTCTTGGACTACTGGCAAGACTAAGAAGTTATCAGATGCAGGCCAGGGACAAAAATCAAACTGCAGTGAAAATTTTCCTAGACCATAAGTGATTTTCCTAGGAGTAGAATCACAGAATGGCCTGGGTTGAAAAAGACCACAATGCTCATCTAGTTTCAACCCCCTGCTATGTACAGAGTCAGCAACCACCAGAACAGGCTGCCGAAAGCCACATCCAACTTGACCTCAAGTAGCCACAGCAAACCTCATTCTGTTGCCTAAGAACCCCTAGGCCAGCCAGGCTGATATTGCAAATCTCCCATGGGCACACTACCAGTCCAGAGGTTTCTTCCTTTTTCCTTCCTTTAACCCTTTTAAAGAGCTCTTTCATGAAGAATAGACATCTGCATTTATAGTAAGTCCATGTTAAAAAAAAAAAAAAGGAATAAGAGAATAAAATGCTTTGCAGTTGGTCCATCTCTGGCTTGGGCAAATGTCCACAAACATGAGGCACCACTGAGCATTTTCTCCAGAATTTCTACCAAGCCTCAGCAGCAGCACAGCAGGCAGCCCTGTTGTGGGGACAGCTGCACGCAGATGGAGTGGCTGGAGCACCAAGTCTTGACATGTTTTATGAGTTAATTTGGTGTTATTTAGTGTGCTGCACAGCAGCACTAAATCTTCACATCCTTTTTAGTGCTGTAAGTAATGCTTTAACTTCTTGGTAACCGTACAAGCTGGTGTTAATCCCCTTATATTTATTTGTTTAATACCCAGGGGAGCTGGAGAGCACATCGTTGTAAAGGATGTGCTGCAACCACAAGAAGGCTAAGCAAACTTATTAAGCTCTATTTTTCTTTTAAGGCACATTTCCCAATCAAGTAAAGATGATACAACAGGAAATAAGGGCAAAGTAAAGACCAAAACCCGCAAATCCTTTAAGTGTTTTTGTTTTAGTGATGTCTGTTTTGTTTGACAACCAAATTAACAGCAGGCAGCATCCCTACACACCCAAAGTCTACACGTGCTGAAGGGGAGGCAGATCGCTCCTGGAGCTTCCCCTACCTGCCCCTGATCCCAAAGCACCAGGACCACCTTCCCTGCAACTCCCTAACCTGAAGTAACATCTCTCTTAAGACATAACTGGTATATGATGATAAGTAAGAATGTGCTCCATGGTAGGCATAGGTTCAGACCCTCTGCTCAGAACGCTGTCAAGCGGTACAGCTACACAGGGTGAGGATGTAACTCATTAAGCCACACTCTTAATAAATAATACAAACAAAGATCACATCTGATGAATCACAGAAATGTTCTTAAATGTGAACTAGCAAAATCTATAAATACTACAAAATATCTCTGGCATTTAATGATGCTGTTTGAAGCTTCAAGTCTGAAGTGTTCCCTAAGCCAGGGAACGTTGGATAGATGGACCAACAGATGGACAGAGAGCTCCATCAAGTACATTATCAGCTGCCATCCCTTGAATGGCAGGCAGCTAATGTAGCACTCAAGGGAATTTTCCACCCATCTGTTCTTAATAAACCTACACGATGATGTTCTGAATCCAGTCTTTAGTTCCAGTGTTCAGGGGTAAGGCTGGAAAACTTATCCTGAAAAAAGCATGGTTTGCAGGCTGTGAGAAACACATTGCTGCTATTTGTTAATGAGACAATTCCCAGCTCCCGCTTCTCTAATTTATTGCTAGGAGTTATTACACTGGAACAACCTTAATAGAACTATTTTCTTCTTCTCATACTTCTAGCAGCAAAAATCCATCACTGGTGTTCAGCGGCACTGGTCTTATACTGGGGAAAGCACTGATGTCACTTTCATCCAAGAAACCACAGGCATCTCCATCACATACATCACTTCACATTGAGCGTGTTTTTTGCAGTTCGAGGGGCTGCTTTCCTCCCCCCAACTGCATACGACGTTATCTTAATTAGACAACTGCTCTCTTGATGCGGCATTAAAGCCCATGAATAAAGGATACATTCTGTGCTACCTCACCGCACCATTAAGAGCGCTTCCTCACCTGAATGTGAGGAGATACTTAAATCAGGGTCATTTCCACCACAAAAACCCATGCGTTTTTGAGAGCAGTGTCAGCGATGCAATAGCCACATGCTTTTATTAAGGAAAAAAAGACACTGAAGCATCTTTTAATCGAACAGGTAATGATTTTCTTCTTCTTAACAGGCAGTGCAAGAAGAAGAAACTTTTTGCCTGCTTTTTTAAGATTCATATTCCTTCATAATTAATTATTCTTTTTGTACTTTAAGACTGGACAGAACAATGCCATCAAGTCCGGGCTGGGGTTGAACCACAGGAGGAATGGCAGCAATGCAGTTTCCCCTGGTAACTGCAGGGAAGCATGAGAGTGGGATTTAATTGGGTCAGAGCAGGAGTTAAACTCCACAGAGCTTAATTCACAGCTTCACCTAACCGCGTTCTGGTGTTATTTTTGGCAGAGCAAATATCTGTTTTCATTTCCATCCCATATCTTCATTGCTCTCCTGACTCCCACTCTGCTTACAGCCATTTCCCCTGGCTGCTGTCTGGGCTCAGGAGGGCTGCAGCAGAGGAAGCAGCCAACCTCAGGGCTCAAAGCCCTCCACCCACACCTGGGCTCCCTCTGCCCACAGACCTTCAAGCACAGCACCCTGCGGATCCTGGAGCAAATCAGCCCCAGGGCCGTGGGGATGCTCGCTTTCAGGAGGCGATGAGCTCAGCCTCATTATAACAAAACCACGTCACAAGAGGCAAATACAAAAACAGGCGCCTTGAGGAGCTGAGAGGTAAGCAGCAATATGCAGGAACAGCAATATAAGTACTGACCCCTCACCAAGTTGGGCAGATGCCTTATTTGCTTCATGGCCCTAAGTCAACACGGAGAAAAGACTGCTATCCTCCCCACCCCTCTGAGGGTGACCCAGACAAAGTTAAAATGAGCTGTTCACTTGGTTGTTTGCTTTTTTTTTTTCCCTCCTTTAAGTCTGCATTAGTTGCAAGCTGAAAAACATGCATATAAAAATGTGATCTTATAAAGACTATGAAAATGTTGGGAGGTGAACTACATGATAAAAGAGTGATTCCAATGAGTTTTAACTAGAGATCTGCAGTAAGTTTCCACGGATTAAGTTGAAAGTTATGCAATTTCTAGGGTGGGAAAGAAGGGGGAAAAGAAAAAAAAGGAAAAAAAAAAGTGTTTTCCTCTGTATTCATTTTCCTTTCTCATCAGCAAAGACATTCAATCAAAGGCTCTTTTCCTGGTTTGCCTATCTCACAGCGAGGAGACATCTCTCAGCTGAGAGCATACAGCAAAAGCAATGGTGTGCCACGTGCTGCAATCAGGAGATGGGAAGCTGAATAACGTAACAGGAAAACACGTATCCATTCCTAGTATAAAAGCCAAAGAGAAAGGCAAGGAGATGCTACATTGACAAACAGCCCTACAGCAGCACTTATTTCCAATGACTGACAAGGCCCGGTGTTCACAGAGCTGAACCTGTCCTCAGCAATTTAAAACATCGGTTGTTACATTTGCAGACCCAGAGAGAATAGGGACTAAGGCTCAAGGATACACGAAAACAAAGTCTTAAAGGAGCATGGGCTTGGATATTGCATACAAAGTTTTTAGATGCAATATCCAAGGATAGAGATGGGACAGCACAGGCTGAAAACCAACCTTCCCCATACAGTTGTATATATGGGCTCACACCATCCTTCAGGGGCCCAGAAGTCCCACTGAGGAAACATCACAAAAGCTTTTTCATGCACAGGCTGAGGTGTAGCATCACAGAAATTAAAGCCACATGCAAACAAGGCTGGATGCCAAAAGCAGCCTGACCCCATGCACACCATCACTGAATGAATAAGGCACAAACCTACCAGCAGCGAGCTCTGCAAGGTTACATTGTGATCCTGAGCTCTAACTCCACGAGGTTATAACTGACACATAGCAAACACTAAGCCATGATGTGTGGAAGCATACAGGGGTCATGCTTTGCAGAAGGAGCTGAGTGCCTACATCCAGAGTGAAAACACTGGGGGAATTACTGTGCTGGGGTTTGGGGTTTTTTTAATGCTTTTTGTTTGATTTGGGGTATCAACACAAAGTGGGAGAGACAGGGCACAAGGAGCAGAGAAATGAAAGAAGAGATGAAGGAGAAAGCAGAACGGAGGGTGCATCTACATCAGCATTTCATTTCTGCCCAGAAGTTCAATTCTGAAGGCAATTTCTGAAGGCAATTTCTGGCCATCCCCGTTGATCACACACTGGCTCAGTGAAGCAGGCTGCCTTTGGGCAAAGCAGGCCGGCAAGCACTGGGAGTGCAGCCCACGTGTAAGATCAAGCGGCTTTGAAGGAAGAGGAACCAGGTGAAATTAAGCTTTCACACTGATTAAGCTTTTTTTCTTTAGTTTATTAGTACATAATACCTAGAGTAAATGAAGAATACTGCACTGATGTGCTGTGGAAAACTCATGATGCTACGATGGCAAATAGATGTCTTTGGTAGGGATATGGATACCACACTGAAGTCAAAAATAAATGTTAGAAAAAAAAGTGTTAATTGAGTGAAAATTAGAGGTTACTTTCCTGCCTCCTGCACCACCCACCACCAGAGAATTAAGTCACTTGAGCAGAAAATGGTACATAATTTACCCAAATTCCAAGGTAGTTTCAAGGAAGGTTTGAAGCATCTGCAGATTGAAACCTCCACATGAGCACTGGTTCCGTGCCAGAGGAGCACTAACTCCGTGCCAGGCCTTTCATTGCAATCAGAAGCATAAAATTATCTTCATCTTAGAGAAGGTAATTGAACATGAAAACATTATCTCAAAGTCTAAATAAGGTGCAATGCATTCCTGTTGGGCAGGAGGCCCTCAGGGGGCTTTTCTGACACACACAGGCTTGGCACTGGCACTCGGTGCTCCTTCAACACGCGTTGTCTGAATTCCTCTCCAGGAAGTTTGCAAGGATGCTCCTCCCCACCATGGTACTCTACAAGTTCTGCTAATGTGCTAAAACACAGAAAACAAGGACTCCTCAGGAAAGTGGGACTCGAAGAAGTATTATAAGGTCTTAAGGGAGAGCTGCTGGACAATTACTTTGTATCAGAGAGGATTCTGACCTTTCCCTGTATTTTACAATGTATATGCTTAGGTAAATCTAAATATTTTCCTAATTACTATTTGCAACAGGAATTTTATGATTAGTTGGATAATTGCTTTAAAACGCCCAATTAAATTTTCATAATGTATTCATTACTCTCTTAAAATAGTATTCCTGAAACATCATTTCCCATTGAGAACTTATTTCTATATTAATTTCCATAAGACGGTTTTAAAAACCTGAATTAATATACTTTGTACGTACTATATTAAAATAAAAATCTCCATTAAGTCAGGAGGAATAATTAGCAATGAATAACTTACTGGATGGGTTTAGGTGGTTGACTTTTTCTTTTTTTCCTTTACATCCAGCCACTCCTTGGAACTATCCTTACACGGTACAAATATATTCTTGTTCACCACTCTAACTCAAATCTCACCTGCAAGTCTTGGAAGTGATGTTATGAGTAGTTGAAAGTATTCAGTGTGCTTTGTAAAGGCCTGGATGGCACCGAGCTGCCTGCCCACGGGCAGCGGCAGCGTTGTGAGTGCACACACCATCAGCACAACGAGTGGCTGCAGGAGATGGGAGAGGAGCCATGAAGGCAGAAGTAAAAGCGACCAGGAATTCATGCGTGGTTCTGTCCTCCCTCTTATTTTGTTTCTGAGATAGGAAGTGGGGAACGTTCAGGGCCAGGCTGGATGGGGCAGCCTGGTCCAGTATTAGACGTGGAGGCTGGCAGCTCTGCCCGCAGCACTGCTGTTTGAGTTTGATGATCCTTGAGGTCCCTTCCAACCCAAGCCATTCTATGAATTAATTCCTCAACATTCTCTGCTTCTCCTTTAGCAGTTAAAAAATAATCCTGCACGCTGGGGATCCTCAAATCTGATTGTAAGGGATTTTCAGTGGAAAGTAGAACTTCATAAAATGAATACTTGGTATAAGAACAACTCAAAAAATGCCAATTTCTCATGAAAATATGCATTGGAAATAACATGCTGCTCTACCTCACTGTACTGAATGCTTCAAGCACCATTGCTCCCCCAGTAATAGGCTGCAGCCCCTACAGCAGGGAGGCTCACTGCCATTCACTCCATGTTCTGACCAATATATACCAGGAAAATTGTCACAGCGTCGCCTGAAGCTGGGTCAAGATTTAATACACCATCCAGAGGATAGTTCTAAGACCTGCATAATGCCTGCAACTGTAAACTCTGCACCCAGTCCAAACAAGCCCGGAGGCAGAGAATGTGCTGTACAGCATAAGCACCAGACTCCATCCACTTTTATAACCTACTCTGTCATTTCAACATACATCTAATTTAGACAGTGTCGCCAGTCTGCAAACAGAAGCCACATAATAAGGAGTCAAGCAAAACGATCAACACATTCCTAGGTAATAAAAATCAATATTCATTCAGAAATCTCCAAAAAGTAATACTAGAAAGATAATTTTTAAAGTTATGTATAAATATATAAGACATACATATCTGTATCTATCTATATATATTGGTTTTTGCTCATTAGTTGCAACTCTGCTCCTGAATGGAGTTAGCCACGTTGGCTTCATGTGTCTGCAAAAAGATAAGCATTGTAAGTTGTACACAAAACTATTGCCAGATGTTTCCATTTATCAAACCTGCATTTTTATCATTGGAACAACATGATAATGTGCATCTCTGATGCTTTTAAGGTTCCTGCATTAAACCTGGAGTGCCATCTCTACCTTAGCTAAGGTGATATGTCTTGGCTCAGCACTGGGAGCCTCTTGCTGTGGCTGAGATGCTGCTGGACCTGAACTTTAACTTGGCAAAAGATGCCCTATGGATGATGAAGCCTATTGGAGAAGAGCACATACACATGACCGAGGTGCACACTTGTGTCATTGGACATTAATTTCAGTGTGATTTTGCTTATTTAGAGGTTAAGATCTGAAAAAGAATGACCAATTCTATGCTTCTCAGCTCTCTTTTTTTTTTTTTTTTATTAGAAC